>JAOUZG010025323.1:3343822-3408251 GCA_026289955.1 Argiope argentata
ATAACTATTACATATAAATAATTAGTCGTGATAATTATTTATATGTGGTAATAATGGTGATTGAAAATTCAAGAAACTAGAAAAAAAAAAATTCGAATCATCTGAGCTGCAGACTAAAGACTCCCGAATTTTCCAAGTCATTATTTTGCCTGTCTTATTTGAGCAGAAGGACGGTACATGGTAATTCTTTATCGATTTTTTCGCCCTTCCTCTCGTTCGCTGTAGAATGTTCCATTAAGAATCCAAGGACGGTTGTTAAATAAGGGACAGCCTATTAGTTTCTAGTCTCTGAGCGTTTTAATCTCACCCCAATGCAGAGATTTTAAAAGTCTAAATTTTGGAGATTAATGTGCAACAAAAAATTAAACTTTTAGAAAAGAGTAAACTTTTCAACAAATTCAGTATTATATTAACTCATTGTTCATAACTTCTCTGAATTTCTAATGGGTGTATCTTCCAATTCTTAGCTCAAATAATTATTTTTTTATAACAAGCTTATTAATGTACTAAAAAAAGATTAAAATGAAATCTGCTATGCATATTTTCAATGTATCATGTCAGAAAAATCTGCTATGCATATTTTCAATGTATCATGTCAGAACATCATTTCTTGAACGGTCAAGCGTCACGTGCTCGTGCAAGTTGAATTATATTTTAATTCATTTTAGTCGTTTCATCGAATGAGTCACTTTAATACTGCAAACGATCCAAAAAACTTTGTCTCGCATTTATTGTTTTAAAAAATATATCACATTTCCTATTTATTTCGTTTCATATAATCACGTTCTCAAAATGACATTTTTCTAGGTTTTATTCGCTGTAGCCATTAACTTATTTTTTTAAAAAAAAATCAGAGCTTTTGTTAATGCAATGGCAACATGTTTTTAAAAGCTGAGTTTTTGAGATGCTCGTGCGTCGCGGGCTCGTTTATGTTTTATTATTATGTTTTTATTCATTTTTATTGTTTCGACGAATAAGTCACTTTAGTATTACAAACGATCCAAAAAACTTTGTCTTGCCTTTATTGTTTAAAAAAATCACATTTCCTATTTATTTCATTTTATATAATCACGTGCTCAAAATGATATTTTTCTAGGTTTTATTTGCTGGTCACTTTTTTTTCTTTAGAGCTTTTATAAATACAATGGTAACAGGATTTTAAACTGATTTTTTGAGATACCCGTAACTGATTTTTTGATATACCGAGATAATAAAATTTCAATTTATTGCCCACGCATTTTTGTTGACGCCAAAAACCTCATCTCAAAACAACATCATGTTCAGACATGATCTTTTGTGATCATGGCTCTTTTCTGACATGATCTGACAAAAAATCTTTCGATTATATATTTGATGAAACACTGAACATTTTTGAATTTTAGTGCAGAAATTTAATCCTTTTTTTGGAAATTGGATAAATAATTTTAAAAAAAAAATGCCAAATTTCTGTAGAAATTCTAAGACTCTTTTCAATACCATTTTCGAAAAACGCCAAAATTCAATTTAATTTTAATAAGTAATTCGTAGCCGCTCTACAAACAGTCCCCTATAGAGCACCAGCATGTGCACAGACACACATTCATCTTTATCATTAGTAGTAACGAACACAAAGAGTACTTAAATACTTTATTCGAGTTGAAAGCGAAATGGGATATTGGATATTAATCTTGAATTAAAACTAATACATACAAAAATTCACAAAAAATGAAATGAAATGAAAGGATTAATACAGTACTAAAATATTCAAATAAAAGAGACACATTTTTCCTGATATAAATATTTAAAAAAGTTCAGATTTTTCAGGCTAGATAAACGCTGTGTTTCGACTAATAATTTTTGTATCTCAACTCTTTATGTTTATCCACCACCTGTTCTAAAGAACTGTAACGACCAACGACTACTTTGACAGGTCTCAAAAGCTTTTAAATCATTTTCAATACAACACAGATGGATGATGAATCGACTTGTGAATTTATGTTTTTATATTTTATTTTCACAGCCAATCTACGGCGAGACAGCTCTGCAGTCGATAGCTGAAAACCAAGAAACTTTGACAGCAGTGTCCTTATTTTCAAAGAACAAAGCAAAAGACTAACCTGTTTCTGAGTTTTGAAGCATCGGAAACTGTTTCTTGGAATTTTTTTTTGTATCTCTGTTGACATAGATGCAGTCATTAATATATGTAGCGCATTAAAATGGTTCAGAGATTTTCTTCCAGAAATTAACGCGAAAGATTTTTCTTTTGGTAAGAAACGTCTTAAGCTAATGTATAGGTACTTTGTACCGCCGAATTTTTTTCTATGAAATTAATGGAAATAAAAAGTATATTAACACATTGAAATCATTTTATTAAGTTGTTTTTAAATATAAAAGCAAATCTTTGCAGCGCAATTACATTTTTTATATAAATACTTCCCAATTTCGTCAATTTAGATAAGATGGAATTTAAAAGGTAAATTTGAAATCCATTAAATAGTGAATTAGCTCTCAATTGTGTAAGAGCGTGCATTTTTCCCTTAATTTATTTCATGATCAATTGTTCACTAAAAATATTGATTGCATTTAATTTTTTATTATATTTCTTATGCCGTCATCCTGGCACAGAGGTAACGCGTCTTCCTCGTGATCTTGGCGTCCCAGATTCGAATCCCGGTCAGGGCATGGTTGTTCTTCTGTGCACTACCTGTGAGTTGTGTGATTGTGCCCCCCCCTTTAAAAAGAGGCTGTGCAAGCGAATGTGATAAGTGTGTGTCATCCTCATATGGGCTAGAAGTTAGAATTCTGTCCTCGGGTGTTCAGGGGTCCACACCCTCAGAAGCCACTGCACCCGTTCTTCCGTTGTAAATCAGTCATGTCACCATCCTCAGCATTAAATCTCTTATACATAGCTTGATGTTCATGATTCCCTCAATATATTCAAAATATTTTAAGCATCATATGTAATAATGAAAGACACTCTAATTTAATACCCAAACTCAACTTAATATTGTGTGCACAAACCTTTCTACTGGAATCGAATCCCATGACATAATAGGGTCTTTAAAAGCGCAACTGTTAGGATTATATACTTTCTGGCTGCGCCTTGTCTTTTGAGGTATACTTGATATTTCATTTTTTTCCATCCTGCAGAGATAATAAACGGAATCTTTTTTTCCAGTAGCTTTTAAAAATGGAAGTATATCATGCATAACAGCTATATGCCAGATGTAACTTATCATTAAAAAGGTGATTATGTTTTCAAAACAAAGACATTTTAAAGTCATATAAAAATTATTTATGTGCAATAATACTTTAAAGTCTTTACATCAAAAAAATCAAAGCAGTTTAATCAAAGAATTTTTAATTAATTAAAATTTCTAAATGCTCACCCAAGCATGTATATTTTTATGCTCTAAAGTGCATTTATACCAAATTTAGTAATTCTAGATATTACTACCTGGTCTATAGTATAACCACAGATGCTCATTTTTCTTTATTATTAGTAGAGATAAGTGACTCTAATAACTAATATATACAGGTTTTACAACAATGAAATGCTACTATTATATCATATATATATATATATATATATATATATATATATATATAAGCGAAATACCACTGACTCATCACGTGATCTCCGAAACTATACGCCCGATTGACTTGAAATGTTGTATAGTTACTCATTTTATGATGTAGACGCTCACTAAGATCGGAATATCGCGCAAATCATATCCTAACAGATTTTCGTATTTTTGTACTTCCTCCTCTCCCACCAAATCGTAGTGGTTATCTATTGACATGGTAAACGTTTCCATTCCAGAAAATTTCTGTGATTTTGAGGGCGATTTGATAACTTTGACTAATCGGATATAACCAAAAATTCAACATGACACTATCAACAGTTTTTTGTGGTTGAAAGAAAGAGCAATTCCGACTGCAACAAATGAATCATCTGTTAGGATTAATACCTTTCTGCTAGAAAATCTAACAACTGAAGAGATGAAATATGAATCTGAGGATACAGTTATTGAAGTAGAAGACACTATTCATTTTCCTGTGGAGTTTCTACACATGCTTCATCCAGCGGGAATACTACCTGATAATGTTTATCTGAGAATCGGTAGACTTATAATGTTGTTGCATAATTTAAACCTTCGAAAATATTGTAAGGGCACTAGAGGGCTATGCTGACAAACATTATCAAAGCAACACTTTTTACAGGAAAGGATGAGGGCGAAAATACATTCATTCCAAGAATCCCTGTGATTCAATTAGATAATGATTTTAAATTTAAGCGTTTGCAGTTTCGAATTAGATGTTGCTTTGCGATGACTATCAATAAAGCACAAAGGCAGAGTTTAAAATTAGCTCGCTTAGATTTACAAAAATGACTGCTTTTCTCATGGTCAGTTTGATGTGGTGTATTCAAGAATAAGTTAACCTGAGGATCTCATCATTCTTGAAACAGAAAAACGTACAAAGAATGTTGTATACAGAGAGATTTTGTGAAATTAAGTATATTCGTGTACAGTTTTATAGATTATAGTTAACTATTATCATAAGTTTCATGAAAATAAAATGCTATAATTATTAGAAATAAATTATGTGATGAAAAATAAAAATGTTGCTGTTATTTACAAAATTGTTATACATAAAAAATCATTGACGAATGATTATAATTGATTAAAAAATTTGACTTAATTGATTAAAAAAATGAACAAATATTTTTAAAAATTTCAAAATATATCATTAGTTTTATGTTGACAATTTTTTTGGTGTAGACCTACTGAAAATCCCGCCAATTTAAACGATGGGTACGCGTCCCATTACACAGCACCTCATGGATGATGTGGAAATATGTGTATGACAGACTCACTCACTTGCACTTTATTTCTTGACTTTAAATTTTTAAAATTTACATAAATTATCATTTCGAAATTAGACATTTTGTCGATATAAGAAGTCTGGGTTCATATTCAGATTGATGGAAGATCCATAGAAGCGGGCGGGTATCGGCTAGTTATATATTTGCAGGATTTTTACTTGGCTTATTTATTTGAGAGATTATAGATACATAAAAAAGGTTATTTCATATTTTTAATAAAAATTAATTGCATGGAATCGTCGTACACTCTAATCTAATTAAACTAAAATCAAGTATAAATTAAAATTCGCAACATTATTCTTTTGTCTTTTTCTACTCTTATTTCCGAATTCGTTTGTGTCAGTGTTGACCAAGCCAACATCTGAACTAGAACGAGTTAGGTTCCTTATCGTTGATTTTCCCCAAGGATTCAGGACAAAAGTTCAAAGAATGATTCGTCATCTCGAAGAAAAATCAAGATCTGTTTAGATTTAAAGAACACTATTCACAAGAGTTGCGCTATAAATCCATATCTTTATTTTCTGTTATTTTTGTGTTTGGGCATAGCATTTATTTGTATTGGTATTTTTTTTTGTGTGTGCGCTGCTCTTTTTTTTTTTTTTAATTCTGTCTTCATCTCTATTTTATCGTTTATATTTTTATAATAATTTTTCAGAATTTTATAATCACAAACAAGTTATAAGTCTGTTTATGGGAATTAGTATATCCGATAGTTAGCTTAATAAACAAAAACCACCTCCCATTTGAATTTCAAACAGCTTTTAGCTTTCTTTTATCCAATATTAATATCCCTTATTAAATTTTAAACAATAAATGCCAGACGTCGAACAACAGTCACAGGGATGGACAGAACAGGAGTTTCTTTCCCGTGAGCACTTCAGGCTCATTGCGTTATCTAAATGACCAAGGGCATGAACAGGTGTTGTGTTGTGTGTAAGTCAGTATGATCCTTTTATTTATTTACTTATTCCTTCATTTTACTTTTTTGCATTTAGTTGGTTCTTCCCAACACAATAGATCTGCCAAATTTCGTATTAAGTAGGACAAATTATATTAAAGAAATTTGTAATTTTTTTTATTATTTTGTTAAAAATTAGTTGAATTTTTAATTTTATAAACATGATGAAGTCAAATCTCTTGTCTGCGATCCAAATTAAATATTTTGTTATAATAATTTGTGACAATATTTGCTGGTTCCAAAACTTCTCATATAGAGATTAAAAACCAATATAATTTTAGAAATTGAAGGGGAAAGTGGACCAAATTGCATTGTCTAAGGGCCTCAGCAGACCTAAATCCTACTCTGAGTTAAAAAAAAACATAATAAATCTAAGAAAAAATATTTAAATTATTAACCGAAAAGCTTGTTACGGTCACATTTTTATTGCTAACATAGTACCAAAATTGCAGAATATGTGCTTTAAATGCTTTAAATTCCTAACAAAATTTTTAACTAACCTTTTTCATTTTCTGGAATTTACATTATACATAAAGGTCTATATTATAACGTCCAAAACTTCAGAAAGAGGTATTGCTGAATTTCGAAGTTTTAAACCTGCGTGAACGAAATAATGTTCGAAAGTATTTCTTTTTGTCTCAGTGAACATAAATATTGTAATTCAAAAACGGAAAAAAAAAACCAGTAAAATTCGGCAATGTAATCTTTTCAGAATTTATACATTCATATCTAACTTTCGATTACAAAATTACCTATCTCTCTAAAAAACATATTCAGCTATCTTTAATGTATTATGAAAATGTCGCAAAAACGGATAGATTCGCAAAGGTGTGTTCTAATATTTCGTTCCTATTCGTGTTTAGTGAAAATATTATTCATATATTACTTATTTGCGTAGGTGTTTCTACTATATATCCAGATAATGATGACAAATTTTAAATTCTACAATTAAAGCAACTTTTCCACTAATTCTCTTAAATTCTGTAAAATATTTTATCTTAAATGCACCTTAATGTTAAGTTAAAAATTAAAAAATGTTTTAAAAAATGTAATTCAAAGAATATATCAACATTTTACAATTTATAAATATTTCCTTTATTTTCTGTTTTAATTTAATTGAAATGAATGATGTATCCTGATTTGAAACAGAATTGATAAACATTGTTCTGAATCAAAATATTAATCCGCAAGTAATCCGGAGTTCTCATTAATATAATCCTGTAATAAATTGATTGAATATGAAATGTTACAGGCACGCCTTATACAGCACAGCGATAGATCTCACGCATCATTAGATAATATCCGCTATCATCATCGCTTACCAACATTTCATTTTTTTTAAAAAAAATTAATAAGTGCTGCATAAAAAAAAATCTTCTATACGTATAAAGAATTATACATTTTATACGAGTAGAAACTATACTATTACTTGTAGAAACTGCCTTTCTGAGAAAATCTATAGCTTAAATGTAATTCACTACCATTTTATAAATAGTAAAGCATCCATATATACCATTCCTATAAATGAAATACCATTTGAGGAGATTGGAATTAAGCAAATATACATACATATTTTCTATCCGTTATTCAATCTAGATTCGGAATATTTTTTTATGTTACCTCCCAGGGAATTTGTATTAATTTGATCTCCGACGCTGAAGTTTGAATGGGAGTTAATGAAAATGCAAAGTGAATACCTTGATATTCTAAAAACAAATTTTTATAAGTCTAACCAAAATGCACGCCAGTAACATTAATAATTTAGAAACATTTTAAACTCCAGTTTAATTCTTAGCTACGTCTACAATGTGATGAAAAAATTTACATTAATTCTCTATAAAACAACAATCATTCATGATTATTTCTTTCGGTGAAATTATATTCCTTTCTTTTATTTATAACTCATGATACATAGATACGGTGAATAATAGAAGAAAGCATATGAGTAGAAAGATTTTGATTACATCAAATTGAAGTTTGATGAGTTAATCCATCATATCATCGATTTCATTTTTATCTTTAAAACTGTTTTTCTTACATGATAACTATTAGCGCAATAAAGTGTTAATAAAAGTCGTTACAATTAATGTTCTCACACAACATGTCTTCAAATTTAGCATTTAAAGATCAGATTCATATCAAATTTTAAACAAATTATAAGGAAGTGATGACTATCTACTGATCTATACTCTCAGATGTTTGATATACTATTGTAAAAAACAAGACAAATAAGTGAAATTTGATAGGTGATCTAGTTACTAAATTTGTAGTTTAATTGAGGGCGGAAAATAAGCGTTCAAATATGCATATACAATACAACGTATAGTATATGCATTTTGGATATACTATACAACGTAGAACAAAGCGCTCATGTGCAGAATTCTGAAAACAAAAATCTGCCTACTTATGGTTTTCACAGACTTGCCCAAGCTTCACGGTTTTATGCGGGAGAGAAAAACAATGCATCTATAATCTGAGAGCTTGACGAGTTTTGGGGAAACCATTTCCCTTAGTTTATTGCTATTCTTTTAATATAAATTGATTTTACCAGTTTCATATTTTCTTTTTCGGGATGGGATTTTAGTTTCTTACTTTCCGATTATTTAATACAAAGTCATTCTTTCATCTTATAATTTCCAGCACAACACTGAGGTAATTAATGAATAGATTTAAATATATGGATAATTAAAAGATTTTGACCTTTAATTTAATCAAATCAAAGTGTTAACAAAACCGAAATTACTAATTGCTAAAATTTTCTCTTTTTCAATAATTGGTCTTAAAAAACATTTTTGATTAAAAATTAGAAGGAAAACAAAGTTTTAACATCAATGAGTAATTTCTATAACTAGGAAATTTCGAAACACTGATTACGTATCGATGTTTGTGAAGCGTTGTATCGTAAATATCACTATCGGTCCAGCGCCATCATTTCATTTCATCATTATTTCATATCATCCTTCTAAAGGAAAGTACTTAATCTAGTCCGTAGGTTATCAAATAAATTTCCTTCGCTTCCATCTGTTTGCATATGGTAATTAATTACCTCATTTATTTTTAAAATAAGCTCATCTTTTTCTGTGTGTTAATGGAGATGTCTATATTAAATAAATAAATAAAAATTAAGTTTAACATTGCAGATGCTTTAACCGGCTTATGTTGGTACAAATAATTGTAACCAATGAATAAAACATTTACCATTTAAATTAATATATTTATTACATATCGTCTTAATCTGAAAATCGGCCGTATTATTGTGATAATTATTCTAAGATTGGCTTATCGTTTGCCCTCGTAATTAATTTTTTTAATAATTCGACAAAAAAAAAACATTTACGAGTTTAAAAATAATGATTTGTTTTTTAACTTTCCTGTTCTTGTATTAAAAATAGTAAAAGTTTCAGAAATTTGAATTCCTTTCTTGTAGGAAACTTTAATAGATTATTAGATATACCATGAGCATTTTTTACCCTGATTAAATGTCAAATGTATATCATTTTATTTATTGTTAGTGTTTTGATTGTGAATTTTTGATATTGAACATATGCGTTAGAATGCTGATATGTATGTTTTGGATTAAAATTATCGTTAGTGAATTCCTACTCCAATATCTATTCTCATTTATAAAAATTTTATTATTAAAAAAATAAGCATTTAGCAATGATTGATATTTATGCATTACTAATAAATGTTATTTTAATCCTAAATAAATCTAAATAATAAATCCCAAAATTAAAATAATTTTTAAATGCTAATTCATTAATATGAAATAAAATTCAGCATATTATTGATTACCTTTAGGTATAAAATATCCTTATTAAAGCTTAAAATAAATTAGGTAGTTATAAAATTTAAATCAGTATTTTAATTGGATTTTTTTCTAAAATATAAGTTGTATTTATATAATATTATATCTTCTATATTAACTATATAGAATAAATAAGACTTCTGATTCCAAAATTATATTGCTTATTACAAAATAAATTGTACATGTATTGAATAAATAGTGAGATTAATTTCTTTTGATTACTGATCTATATATTTATTAATAACTTGAGGTGGAAGATTCATTTGTCATATATATTTTATGGGAAAGGAAAAAATTATTTGGCAGTTTAGTGTTTTCTTGAACTAAATATATAGTTTTAAGTAATGTGAAATAATTTTAATTTTGAATATTTCTCCACAAATCCAAACTGATATGAACATAATATAAAGTGAATAAAGGATCTGTCAGTATGAGATTTTAACATTCCAATCTCTTAGTTATTTTGCTGTATTTTACATTGCTATTTATTTTTAAATGTATGGTAAGATTTTATTTCATTAACAATCTTAATATTCGAAGTCTTGAGAATATTTCATTTACTACCCTCTTGAAGGAAAAAAAAATGCAAATAACTTGAAAAAATGAAAAAAATGCTGGTTCATCTTTATATAGAGTAAAAAAATGTACAATCAATAAAATATAAAAATTTAAACTCCATTTTTATATCAGTTTCATAATTTCTTGTAAATATTTTTTAACTTTAAATATGTGAAAGATTGGCTCATATTTTTAAAATATTTTTAAGGGAAAGAGTTAAGACAAATATATAGTTAATTGAAAATGAGTATATAACAAAAAATTGTACTGTAAAAAGTGAGAAAGTAATAACATATTTATTTGTATTATTTCATCAAAATTCAATCATTTTCAATGCATTTTATGTGAAGGTTTAATCTGTAATTAATTGGTATTTGCTTGAGTAGGAATGAATTACAATTCACAAGATATATGCAAAAATAAAAAGTTGAATGACTTTTTGTTTGTTTTTAGTTTGAAATCTGGATTTGTTTTTTTATGTTCTAAGAAGGGATTCCTCAAATTAAAATTCTTATCATTAATTGTCAAAATATGAATGTATAAATCGCTCATTTAGATCCTTAATTGATTTCCTAATACGCTAATAGAAATAATATCTTGTTTATAATATTCCTCTTTGTTTAAAAATTTTAAGATCTCTTTTTGATATACTGCAGAAATTTTGCTCATGGATTATTATACTTGTAAATAGTAAAATGTCTGCAAACTTAAATAAAAAATAATAATTTTTTCTATAATATTTGTTTATATATATATGGAAATATATACTTTTAAGCATTCTTTTCTTTTTTAGATGGCAGTTACTCAAGATAGATGGCAGAAAGATGCAGCTGATCAAAATTTTGATTATATGTTTAAGATCTTGATTATTGGTAATAGCAGTGTAGGGAAAACATCCTTCTTATTTCGATATGCTGAAGATGCATTCACTTCTGCTTTTGTCAGTACTGTGGGTATTGATTTCAAAGTAAAAACTGTTTTCAGGCAGGACAAAAGAGTCAAATTACAAATTTGGGTATGCGTCCCTTCTTTTAGATTTTCTTTTTAGGAAAGTATTACAATTTATTACTATGAATTAACTCTGATTATTTTATATTTATACATACAATTTGTATAAAAAGCTTTGTTTACTGTAAAATCAAACTTTTGTTTGTATATACATATGTAGAATTTTAATTAATACTATACATATTTAATGTTTCATTGTTATTTCATTTCATTGCACTTGTCTTATAAAATAGGATCGATGATATGATTGATTGTTTGATATGATTGAATACCATTATAGGTAAATGTTATACTTGTATTTAAGTACAAAAATTTGTCTAAAATCAGTTTTTAATGTGAAGATTTTGTTTAGATAATAAATTTTTATGCTTATATTGAAGCATTAAATTTACTTAAAATCTGTTTTCATGATTTTTAGAAAATTAATTGATATATCTATATAAGTTATATTGAGGTTGGGAATTGGGATACTTTTTATTTAATTTTATTTTGCCTCATTTAACAGATCTTTATAGTATAGGATTAATCATATAAAAATATTAAGATATTGCTTTTTTTTTTTTCTTTTTTTAAAATTCTCATATGATTAATTGTGGCACTAGCATTGGATCCTTTTTTATTAGACAGCATTTTTCCTCTCCATAATTTTTTGTGCCATGCATCACATGATAAGCATGATGGTAGCTGTTTTTCATTTTCAGCCTCTGTTCCATTGAATATGCATTAAAGTTTCATTTCAATACCGTACTACTTGTTGGTTTGTTTTTTTAAAAATAATCATTTTGTATGGGTTTATCCAGTAATATCCTTCAAAAATTTAGAACTTATGAAAAATATATAGTAAGATCACAAACTTGAATAATGATCTGATGCATAAAGTTGATTTTAATTGCTTTTATTATTTATTGCTTATTTAGTAACAATTGGAAAATTTACACTTGTTATATTGTTTATATAAATTTCATTTTATTTTTATAAAAAAATTAAATGACTTGCTTATTTGATTTTTTTGGTTTGTGTGTTTAGTGAAAACAAACAATACACATTGAAAACTTCATTATAATTTGAATATTCTACAGCGAATGGATAATAAAGGAATGATCATTATGTTTTGCTAATTAAGACTTTACGATACAAAACTTTTCATATTATTCTTTAATAATATTTATTTCAATTTTCTCATTACATTTGTGGAAGATTTCATATTACTAAAAAAAGCATCTTCAATGTTCTAAATTCAAACAAATGATTTGTTGGCTCTGATTTTTAGTTAGAATAGTGAAATAGTTCTTAATTAATCAAAGAATAAATGAAACTTTTTTTCATATGCATGTTAATAGAACTTGCGGTCACGTAGTTTATTAAACTAAATCTGTGTTTATCAGTCAATAAAAACAATTTTTAAAAAATTAATTAAAAATGATTCTGCTCTAAAATGTTGTTGCATTATTATGATTCAAGTTCTGACATACAAAAATTAAAAAATTTAGTGATTTGAATTTGTTATTAGTAAATAAATATTTCATTGAAACACTAAAATATCTTACTGCTTAAAAAAATGTTTATTAATTAGATTATTTAATTTTAGTTGCAGAGGTCTTGCTTACTTTTATACATCGAATGATATATTAAATTATCAAATTATTTTCTTTAAATTATTTCTTAAGTATAAAATTTTCTAATGTAAGTTTAGGAAAGGAATACATGAAAATAAAAGTAATTAATCTGAATCTAGTGCCTTATTTATCAACGGGCATAACTTTTCAGATTGAAAAATATATATTTAGAAAAAAGAAGTTGAGATATTAAATAGCATTAGCATTTTTCAAAATTTATAATATCATAATCAAAAGTTATACATAACAATGTACTGATTGTAGAGATTGTATTATTAAAATTATCAAATATCAGAATCATTATTCATTTAATAGTACCTTTGTATCAAATTTTGAGACTGTTCCTGGTTTCAATTTTAAAGTAGATAATCTAAATCAAATAGCTGATTAATTTTATTTCAGATATTGTGTTTCATTATATATAGAACAGTATAAAATATGTGTTAATGAATTTTTAGTTTGAGTTATTTTAATATATAAAAATTATTTTAAAAATCTAAATTCAGTTTAATCCCTATTCTTAAAATTCAATATTTTTTAAATCATATTCAGATTTAACTAACAAATGTTAGGCTGCAATATTGTTTGGAAAACACACACCTAAAATAAATGTTTCCTCAGCAAAGTTTTTATGATATCTCTATTTGAAAGTGTCTAAGTTCTAGATGTCTTTCCCACTTGATATTTACTTTTGTCATGAGATAACAATGTTTATTAGTCATTGATTTAATTTTTAAAAAAAAATTTAAGTTCAACTTTTTGTTTGATCTTAAAGAATTGGTTTAAAAAAAGGCTTTTCCATCCATTTCCAAAAGTTGTATGTGTATGCAAGCTGTATTAGTGAATAAGTTAATGATAAATTCAAAATATCTACATCTTTGGAATTCTTTATTTGCATCTTTCAGGGATTAATACAATAACCTTAAATTATTTTAGTTCCACTCACCAAAAAGAAAAAAAATATATTACTGATTTGATTTGTGTGCCTCCCATGCACTCTTTCTACTTTCAATGTTTTACTTCCTTTTCCTTTAAAGTTTTCTTACCATCTGAGAACTTCAATACTTCATTATTTTAATTTATTTGACATTTCTGGTCTTACAATAATAGAGTTTTGTATTTTTCTATAGTTGTATTTCCTTCAAAATATCTGCACATCTATCTTGATCTATGCAATTAATTGTTATAAATTAGATCGTAAATGTTTTTTTTAAAGTTTAGCTGTCATATTATTTGGCTTATTTATATTGTTTTTATGCACATGAGGTGGTAACGGAAAGCGCTAGACCCAAACAATCTGAAGGTTAGTAGCCGAGTAACATGACCATTGAGCAAACGTGACACTTTAGCTCGAGGTTTGTTATCTGGCTTATAAAGATTTCACCTCATACACAATAAATGCAAAAGGTATAAAGAAACAAAGTAAAAAACTCGCATGTCTTAAATGTCTTTTGAAATTTCATATTTGGTGATACTTTGTTGAAAGTTCTATAATCATCTATGCATTTGATTGATATTACATGCAACTAGTATTTCTATTACTCCAACTTCTTACTAAATATTCTGACCTTCATTTCTACTACTAATGAAGAAAATCTGAGTGTGAAATAGTTCAGTATGTGTCTTTTGTCAAAATGTTGACTCAAGCTATAGCAAGAATACTGTCACAAATGAAAAAGAAAAATCAGGAAAAAGAGTGTGTGAAAGTATTCTGTGCTTGTATAGTTTTTGAAAAGAATTTTGCAAACAATTTCACTTTCATTATTTGAGAAAAATAAAGTTTTTTAGAACTTAGCAGTTACAGTAAAGACTTAAGTTCTATTGATTAGGAAATTATCTTTAGAATATTAACGAATTGGAAAATATTAAGTATAGTTCACAAAATAAGATATATATTTAAAAGATTACTCTTTTTGGTTGGTTAAATATGCTAGAGAATAATTGCTGTTCTGTGGAAATTAAAATATATACAGACTTGAGATTTAATTAAAGGTCATATTATCTTGTTGTGATTTGTGTGTGTTTGTATGATAGAAATAAATATCTGACCCTGCTGCATATTCATGCAAGGGTCATTTAAGAGTTAATTTAATATCCGAGAATTTTTACATCAAAACAAAGCTGTAACTTTTGTATTAAAGAATATCTCCCTGATCCATCTATTTTAATTTTTGAACTGTATTGCTGACTCAATCTTAAAACCTAAACACTAAAATTTAAATTTGTAATATTTATGCTATTCTTTAAAACAAATAACCATTTAAGGCGAATGAGTTGTAAGTATATCTATAATTCAAGTTCATATATTTTATTTTCCAACTATTAGACATTAATATTAGTCTTCAAAATGCCTTTGAGTGTCTAAGTACACCGATCATATGCTGTGAAGTTAATGGAAAGTTAAAATAAATCTAGTTTTACAGTATACAGCTATTATTTGAGAAATTTGGCATGTTTTTGATATTTTTTATTAGAAGATGTTAAAATAAAACATAAAAGGGCTTATAAAAAAATTTCATCTTTTTTATGTGTTATTTTATATAATTGATAACATTAGTATACATAAATTATAAAGTTTTCCATTTCCAAATCACAGCTCAGGTTCTTATATTCATTATATGTAATACATTAGTTCTATATTTCATTCTGTTCAAAGGCATGATTTCAAATTAAATCGATGTTTTATACTTTGTAATCTTTTTTTTTTAATTCAGAATTATCTGTGTATGTATCTCCACTTTCCTTTCACCTTTTTTTAATGTGTTATCTGTTCAGGCAATCATAAATAATAGCACTTTATTAGAAGGTAACAGTAGCCAACCTGTTAATTTTAAGTAATTGTTCATCAGATGGTAAAAATTATTAATGTGTTTATCATTAAAAAATGGAATAGTGAAATCATATCATCCTAAAAGACATTTTTTCAATGTTTAAATCCTATCCATCCACAGAAGTTAATAGCTTGAGCAGTGGCTTTTATCACACCATTGTGACATCATCTGAATTACGCCCATTATTTATTTTGTATCCTAATATGATATTTAGTATTTATTTAACAAAGAGCAAGCTTCTTGGCATAAAATGTGAATTGTTAAAACACATTTCTCCCATTCATCTGTTGTCCCCAGAGATTAAGAATCTGCTCCCATTCCCTCAAAGTTGGCAATCTTTAGAACTTCTTACCTTTAGATATGGTTTGCTAGTGCTGCAAAGTTCCTAGATTTTTTTTTTTATTTATTTAAAAATTTACTTCCTCGAATTTTTTTCATTATAGTCTGATATAAATTTGTGAGTGTTATTAAAACTGTTAAATATCATTGCTAAAATCTAAATCTCCTTGGCAAAATAAATAAATAAATAAAACTAACATATCCTGAATAAAGGATGTTGTACCTTTTATCATATAATTAACATATTCTAATAATGCATTAAATAAACATTTTATGTAGTTAAGTTTTGTGCATCCACAAATCTTATTCATACTTGTAATTAGATGTTCTAATATTTGTTAAGAAATGTAATGTTGTGTTTGGGTTTGGGATTTCTTTCTTTTTATCAACATGAAAAATTATGTTATGCCATTATTAATTTTTTTGTCATCAAATTTTAAATTAATTTGTAAATAAGATTTTATATATCTTCTTAATATTCTATAAATCTATAAAAAATTAAAACAAGAAAGAGTCCATTTCAACAACTTATATGATAATCTATTTTCTCGGCTTAATGATATATTTATTCATCACATACTGATAAATGTAATCAATACATCTATAGAACATTTAAAGACTTTATTGGATAAACATTTGAGAAGCTTGAAGCATGCTTTAATGATATAATGAATGTTCCTGTATATACTGAAAATTTCTAATGTCTGAAAGAGGGGGGTCCATTATACAATATACTTCCCATTAAAATGTTAAATTTTATGCATATAGTTGTTGCTATTTTATTCTATGATTTATCTAATTAATATATTTTGAAAATCTAAATTGTAACAAAGATAAATATATTTGTAAAAAAGAATTTTTCATGAGAAATTTTAAATATTTTATTTTAATTTTTATGCATGATGTCAGAAATATAGACATTTTGTTCTCTATTATTGGTTGTATTTCTGTAGAACTAGAATATTAACAGTCAGAATACTCAATTAATATTTAATCTCCTTTTAGGACACAGCTGGACAAGAACGCTATAGGACTATCACTACAGCATATTATCGAGGAGCAATGGGCTTCATTCTAATGTATGATGTTACAAATGAAGAATCATTCAATAGTGTCCGTGACTGGTAAGTGAAAAAAAAATTAGTGTGTAAATAATCTGTATTGAATGTTTTTATTATAAAATCAAATATTATATTTGTGCTAGTAAAAATATTTATTTGAAAGAAAAATATTTTTTAATATTTGTATGTTTTTTTTTTTTTATTGTTTTCTGTTGTAACGCTCTCCAAAAAGTGCCAAGAAAAAATTTGACCAACTTGCTGTTTCAATCATGAAATTATATAGCATGTGATTCACGCATTTGCAATTTTTCATAATGAATAATAATACACTTTTTATGCAAATTTTGGTAACATTTTTTCTTGGTGATTTCTGGTTGTTGTTAAAATCATATTGTACTTTTAAAAGTATATACTCATTATTTAAAAAAATATTTTTAAAATAATATTATCAAATTTGGATTATAGTAAATATAAAATCTTATAATGAGTATGATTAAGAAATTGCATCCCATTTCTGAGAAATGAGGTACTTTTAAAATACAATTAAAAAAATTTATTATTACTAAATTCTTATTATTAATAAAAATGTTTTGCATGATTCATTCTAACTCTGTAGTATGATTTCATTTCTTTACTATTATAATAAAATGTATTATAAATTAAATTATATATTATTAGCAGTAGAACATATTTTACCTTAAATTAAAAGTGAACAGATTTCTGCAGATGTTGTCTGTTTCAGGTTGAGTAAGGAGTTTAAATTGCAGAGATGTATATAAAAAAGTACAAATGAATTAAGAAGTAAATTATTATAAATTTCAGAAGGAAAAAAAGAAATATATATTGTGTAATTGCATACTTCTGTGTATGATTTATCCGTATTAATTATTTTAAAGTGATCATAGTATGCATACAGAAAATGTTCTGTTCTATTTTTTTTTCTGTTCTATTTTACATATTAAAAGTAACCTATTTTTAATATGTAAAATTCAATTCAATGCCAGATATATTCCCAATATAGTACAAACAGTAAGAAAATTAAAATTATTTAAAGCTTATTTTCTTTGACTCTTTACTGAAAAAAACTGTCTTATTAGTAATTTTTATGTTGATTAGTTTATTCAAGCAATGTTTATTTTTTATAACTTTTATTCAGGGTTACGCAAATCAAAACATATTCATGGGATAATGCCCAAGTAGTGCTCGTTGGGAACAAATGTGATATGGAGGATGAAAGGGTGGTGTCTACTGAACGAGGCAAACAACTTGCAGACCAGTTAGGATTAGAGTTTTTTGAAACATCGGCCAAAGAAAACCTGAATGTGAAGATAGTCTTTGAACGCTTAGTGGACATAATTTGTGACAAAATGTCTGAAAGTCTCGACTCTGATCCCAGTCTAGTCAGTGCATCTAAAGGTACTAGACTGAATGAACATACTTCCCCTTCGAATGCCAATTGTCAGTGCTAACCTTTTTTATGTATGCATCAACCTGTTGTCCTGAAATGCTATCTGACTGTTTCTGGCTCAAATATACAAGTTATTTAATAGAATGTTACAACTTGATTCGGTAATATTGATTTTTGCCTATGTTTTACTGTATTTCTTAAAACATAGTTAGTAAAAATACAAATATATTTCACCAAAGCATAAATATACTAAGGCTTCTTAATTTTTTTTTATTTTTTAGTTTGCTTCATAAGATCTAATATATTTGCATCATACTACTTATTACTGATCATGAATCCAGCATTTTATGTATGCAATGTTCATTTTGATTTTGTTTGACCTAAAGAAATGAATTTTGATTAATGTTATGTAATCATATTTGAGAGGTACTGATAATGTATCTCAAAACTAATTAGCATCACTTACATAATTATCAGGGGGAAAAAAGCTCCCAAAAGGATTTATACTAAATCTTTTATTTTTCCCCAGAAGTAATTCTTTATGAATTGTCATATTTTAATGTAGTGTTAAAATAAAACTAATAATCTGACTTAATCTGTATTATTAAGGCTTGAATAAAATGGATTGATTTTTATTCAGCCATCATTTGTAATATAAAAGGCTTAGCTTCTTATAAAGAAATTTAGGTAATTTCAAAATATTAAGAAGCTTAAATTGGAATTCTTAAGAAATTACTTCATTAAATGTCAGCTTTTTATGAGAATTTTATTAAGGTGTTATTTATTTGCTGAAAAATTTGTAATTTAATTTGGAAAATTTGAAATCCATGTGACTAATTACATTTTAAAGAAAAGAAGGTAAAGAAATTTATTTCTCTTATCTCTTCCCCCTAAGAATAATAATTGCATTTTTTTTTAAAACTAAAGTTGTAACATTCTTTTCAGTATCTGTATATTTCATTTCCTCTGCTTAATGTTATAAAGTATACACATGTATACTTAAATTAGTGAACATTCCAGTGTTGAAGGTGATTTTTTAATCTGTATGTATTATAATGTACCTGAGATCAATTGGACCAATATTTAAATATGATCAATTGTCAAATTTTTCTCAGGAAAGATGCCAATATGCTTTTTTTTTATTATTTATTTATTCTGTTCATAAATTGAGAGATTATCATTTTCAATGTTTTATGACTTTTGTCTTAATGCCATTGAAATATATTTTAGTAACTATTTTTGTTTTAAAAATATATTTTATGAGATTGCCTTTAATAATAATCCTTATTCAATAATTTTTACATACATCACAAAAAGTGATAATTGTAAAGTTATTCATCAATAATCTGGAAAGTTTGAAATAATATATATAATTGCCATTGAGTTAAATTGGTATGTCACTTGTTATTGCATTTGTTTAAAATTGTAGGAATAATTTATTTCAAATTTTATGAATTAAGTTTTATTATTTTTATTCATTGAGTTGCAGTATTATGCCTGTAATCTGGAATTTGATGTTTTTGTAAATTTTTAAATATTCAGAAAACATTTTATAAATACATTTAAAAAATTATAATAAAATATTTATAAATTATTCATTATGGCAATTTACAGTGAATCTAAAAATGGAAGGAACTAAACCTAGAAAACATTTTTTTTCACTGCATATAAACATGAATGAAATAAACTCTAAGGCTAGACAGATTGTCATTTTTTTTTTTGTACTTTTTATTTTATTTACAGTATTATACATATTCTCTGAAACTGAATTGTTTTTCAGAAAAAGCTTCCTTTAATATGTAATGCATTTTTAATTCTGATATTTTTAAGATTTTCTTTTCTTCAGATGAAAAGTTCCCAATGTAATGTTTGACTTTTATATTATTGGTGATTTACTGTGCTTAATTTTTTAAATAATTTAATACCTTTAACATTTTGAAGAATAAAAAATATTACTTATTCAAAATGTAAAATAAATTTTAATTCATATCAAGTTGGAGAGAATTGTTTGATACAAGTCTAATACTAAATAAAGAAAAGGGAGTTAATGAAAAAATTCATTCAGGCCTTATAACTATGAAACATATTAAGAAAATGTATATGAAAATAGTATAATAATTACTGATAAGTCAGTATGAGTGTACAAGATAAATTTTCCATTTTATATGAAGAATTTCAAAAATTTTAATTTATTTTGTGAAATATTTATATTGTATTGAAATACAAAAAAAGAATGTGAAATTTGAAAATACAGATTTTTATATAAGGCCATGATTTTTACTGCAATATTTTAAATTGATATCTGATATACTGAAACTTTCTAAAAATATATTTTTGTCTGGCTGTTTCATATAAAAATTGAAATATTTAATAATTCATAATTGGAAAAAAAATGCCAGCCTAAAAGAGAGTTTATATTTTGTAAATAATCCATTGAACATTCCGATTCTAATTCATGAATGTTTATTATTTGTAATTTTGCTCATATAATGTTTTCAATTTATGAATTTTCTATACTCTTTTTCTTTCATGTAAATATTATCTTTCTATGCTTTTATAATTGATTCTTTCTAAAAATTACTTTAATAATGTATCTATAACAATCTCATTATGTGCATGTGCATCAAAAAGTTTCTTTTACTTACAGAAGTTTATTATTAAAAAAGCTAATTTTTTTTCCTTCCCTTGAGCTTTCCTTTCAGCTTAATGTTTGATAAATGCATGCATAAAAAAATGCGTGATCTTTTGAATCAATTGTTAATTTCTTTAGATTGTTTGTTTTTGGAATACATGTTTATTCATAATTTCTAAAATCTGCTCTTCTTTTTGCTGTGCTGGAAAAACACATATTTTGATAGTATAGAATAAGTTGTTAATTTTTTAATCTTAAAAGTTCCATTTTCTTTTACTTTATTAAAAAGTAAAGTATAAAGTTTAAAAAAAATTTCAAAACACCTTTGCATTTGTTTTCCTAACTTTCTCTTAGCTAGAATTGCTTTTCAAGAACTTTAATTAGAATTTTAATATAATTTATTTTGTGTTTTATTTTTATTAAATAGTCTTGCAGCTCTCTGTATTTTCTTAACTTAGATTTTTATATTCTAGATATAATAAGAACCAAAATGTATAAAATTTTAAATTAAATGTTTTTTTGTGGGTTTAAATAACCCTTGAATAGGTAAATGAATAATATCTACTGTAGAACTTTGATATATATATATTGATTCAACATATCTTATGTACTTAATTATAACATGAATTTTACAGGACATAATAATAAATGTTTTTGAAAATTTTATTATATGTATATATGTAATAGTATTAGAAATTCTATTTCAATATTTAAATATATTATAAATGTGACATGCAGCTCTTAGCACTGAAATTTCTAAACTGGTATATATATATTTGCTATCTGCTATTATATTTCTAAGAAATATTTTTTGAAAAATTTTATGAAAACTGTGAAAAGTATTTCATAAACTATGAATAACTGGATATACTTACTAATTAGCATGTTTGCATGTATTTATACAGCATAAAAAGAATTCCTTTTGCATTTTATTATGAACTGTAAATGACAAGAATTAATTTTGCTGAGTCTCTTAACTAAATGTTAGCTTTTTGTATGTATAAGTGTGAACTTTTAGACTTTAATGTCTGTTTTATACTACAAAAGCCGAGTTTTTATTTCTAAGCAAAAAGAAAATTATATATTTAAAGAAAATAATATGACCATATTTTTAAATAAGTTTATTACTTTTGATTAAATATATGTATACCCCACATATTTTTTAAAAAAGAAATCTACCTGAATAATTTAAAATGTACTTATTGATTAATAATGAATAATTAGTGATTTGATTTAAAAAATCAGTTTACATTATCAATTACATTTTAAATTATCAGAATTTTTTTTGAACGTGCTTATTTCTTTTCAAATTTGTAATTCAAAAAAATTCAAAATTTTAATTTTTGTAAAGTTTTTTTAATCATATATTTTATACTACTTGATTTTTATATATTGACATTTTATGTATACAATGGGTTTTTAGTTTGCTCAATCAAACATTTCTTTTTCTAATTGTTGGTTTTGATTATACAAAAAGTGTTTATTAACTTTCAGAAAGTTAGAGAGACTAGTAAAATTCATTTTATTTAATTTTGTGGCTGTAATTTTTTTAAAAAATGACTTTAAATTGATCTTATTTACACTGACAGTGTGTGGATTTTGTCAGAATTTAATATGAATTGTAAAAACAAAGCAAGTGCTCATTGTTTTGTCATTTGTATTTTAAATATGTATTATAAATACTAGGTATAAGTATTTATCATGTTGTGATTTTTTTATGTAATATTTTTTGTTGAAATTATTAATTAGTCATTTTAAAAGACATGTTAAAGTGAGAAAGTACATTCCTTTTTGTCTCAAAATAAGAAGTCATTAAATTCTAGTCAAAATGTACTTTTAAACTCTGATATAAAATTAAAAAATAAATAAATAAAATAACTTATCCAATGGCAGATATATTATATTTCAGAGAATCTAGTTAAAAATCTATGGATTATCAATTTAAATTATTTTTATTCAGAAATATATCAAGACTTAATACTTTTTAAGCGATTGTTACTTTCATGTGATAAAATTTACTGGAAGTAACTTGTATAAAAGTTAATAATTATATATATTAAGAGTATTTATCATCAGAATATTATGAAAAAAAAGAAACTGCAAAACTTTTTTCATAATCTGCATTGAAAATCTCTGTTAGCATTTGCATTTAGTAGTATTTTTCAGTGCATTTATTGTAAAATTGCTAGTCCAAGATTATTCCTCTCAATTGCTGTACTTAGTATTAATGTGCAGTCTTATAGTATTTTTTTTCTGTTTACCATATATCTACTTTGATTTCCTATGTGTTGGTCTAGTCACTTATCAACGCTTAAGCACGCTTTGTGAGAAATTTTGAATAACTGTAAAAGATGCTTTGTTGCTTCTTTTAGATATATGTATCGAGTATGTATATTTACATTGACTTCTTTTGTGTGTTTCATCTGTGTTCATTCTTATTCTGTTTAGTGGTGTGTTCAAATGGAATGTATTTAAAAAAATGTAGCAGCGCTTGTACGGCTACTGATCATTCTCAGCAGCTCTGTATTCGCAATGCTAAACGTTGTACTCACCAGATAATAAAACAGGTTGTTGTGGCCTTTTGAGTGATTTATTACTTTTAGTCTTTCTTTTAATGAAATAAATATTTAAACAATAATGCTTTATTCTGGAGGGAATACAAAACAAAAATATCTTCTGCAATTATTATTATTTAAGAACACATGCAGTCTTTTCTTATAAAATTTCAGTAATGCTACTCATTTTAAAATAATTCACCATATTATATAACTACAGCTTAAAATAACTTAATTATTTAAAAACCACTCTAATCTATTCTGCTAAAGAGAGGGTAATAATACAATCTTTTTATGGTACAGCAAAGCAAATATAAGTTTAATAAATTAATATAACAAAATTACATATAAACAGTACCAAATATAATGAAACTGAAAAGAATTATCAAGAATAAGTAAAAGTAGTTCTGGGATTTATCCTTTCAAAGACTACCCTAAAGAAAATAATAACAATTAAAGTTCTTCTATATCTAATCAATAAAAAGGGGGTGATTTGCCAAAAAAAAAATGCATAAGTTCTTAATAACGAATTATAAAACATATACTAAGCTGTAAAACTTAAAAATTCTGAGTTGAAATTCAATAAATACCAAAACAATTTTATTTATAAATGACATCAGAAACAGCATATTGGAAACAATTGCCAAAGCTAGGGTTCTATCAACTTTGCCTCTATCATGGCTGAGCTACAATTTGGTAAAATGTTGATTGCAAAAGAAATCAATATCCTCCTCCTGCCTCCTTTTTTTTTTTACTGTTGAGATTTAATTACTTGTTTCTACACTTTAGGTACACATTTCTATTTATAACTAATAATTTTTTGATTACTGTATACTAATTTTAAATAAATTCTTATATTTTGTTATAAATAAGTTATTTAAACAAATATAGTTACTTCTAAATAAAAGAAATATATATATTGGTGCACAAATTATAGACGAGCATATCAAATATTGCTAGACTTCTAATTTTTAATTAAACTGCCTCGACATTTAAGTTCAAAAATGTTTAATACGATTTTACAAGCTTCGATTTGTTACATAAATTGTGTTTAGAAATGCAATCAATATATTAACCAATTTCTGAAGTATTGCAGAATTTACTGCATTAAAAAAAATTTCGTTCCAAATTGGTTTAAAATATTTGCTAACTCCCTTCCATTCTCATTTTGTTCATGTTTTTAATAATTCTTTTTTTTAATGTAATAAAAATAATTTATAATCATTTTATCTGAAAAAAAGTAAGAGTTCCAGTATGCTATAAAAAATTTTTCATCTCCATTTATTTGTTACTGTAATGGAAATTATGAATATATCCAAATATTATCTAAATTTCTAGATTCTATTTCTATTTAAAGTATTAATAAATGGAATTTTGATGAACAGAATGCTTACAAATACTGTTTTATTGAATATCTTCTGAATTATTCATGTAAAACTAGGTTATTTATTTAAATCATAAATTTTTCTTTTTAATAGTTAAATTTGCAATTGCAGATGTAATTGCTAGGTTGTAATAAAATTATTTATCAATAGAATATTAGCAAAAAAATGTTTTGTACTCTGATGGTAAGTAAAATCTCATAGCCAATAAAGTATTACTTGAGGAATATACAAATCATGTTATATTTCCCTCCTCTATCTGTAACGCTTACTAAGGCAACAGTGTTGCTATCTTTTGCATAAATAAGAGTATGGCTAGATAAAAATGCAATGATGTTCTCTGTTCCCCCCCCTCTCTCATTCTATGAATATTAATTTTTTTTTAACTCTTTTGGGGTCACGGTGACCTTGTGATAAGGTCTCGGTTTCGGAACCTGGGGGTTTCAGATTCGGAATCCGATTCCACTAAAGAACCGTCATGTAAGCAGGCCAGGTGCATTATAAATCCTTCGAGCATCTGACCACGGTTCAAAATTACGAGCTCCGTCCCAAAATAGCCCTAGTGTTGCTTTAAAGCGTGACGTTAATATAACTAAACTTAACTCTTTTGAATGTACGTATTATTTATGTATTATATTCTATATGCTACATTTCTATTTTATGCATCATTAGTTTATGCCATTCCTACGGTGTTAATTTGTTTTGTACCATCATGACTTTGTAGGAATTGAAGGTCATGGTGCGAACCTCCGACGTTTGGGCCTGTAGCCGAGTATCATACAGATCAAGCAAAAGGGACCCTTCAGCTCGAAGGATATTATATGGCTTATAAGACTGACGCTACAGTACTCCCCCACCAGTGAGTCGGACGAGAGATGAACGATTTTGAAAGCGCCAAGCGTGTGGCGAGCATGCGAGTTTATTGGTGCGTCGAGTTAGCAACGGCTTTTGGTGCGACGCGTTGAGTTAGCGACGGCTTTGTTGGCTGGTAGATGGCGCCACGGCTGTTGCAGAAGGTTGCGTTGTCAAGGTCACCAATGTAGGAATTGAAGGTCGCGGTATGAACCTGCGACGTTTGGGCCTGTAGTCGAGTATCCTACCGATCAAGCAAAAGGAACCCTTCAACTCGAAGGATATTATCTGGCCTCTAAGGCTTACGCTACAACCTTATATTTCTAAACATGGTTAGATTATTAAATATCCTAAATATCTTTGTTGCTATAAAAGTTCAAATATCCTAAATAATCAATTACTTGAAAATTTTAAAGGTAATTTAGTTATGAAATTCGATTTGATTTACGAAGATTTTGTATTTTTTAACCAACTTTCATATACTGAAGTCACATGTATTTTCAAATTAGCGCGTTTACTGCAATGCAAAAGTAAAGATCCATGACTGATTTGATAAATATTTACAGTTTAGGGACTGAATTTATATATGAAATCGATCTTTGTAGTTATTGTGTTAGCTTGTATTAGAACAGGCAGACTTCCTCAAAGTATATTTCGTGCAAAAGTTGAGAGAAACTTACAAATGCTTAGCTAATGATCCTATAATAAATTTCATTTGACCCCCTAAAATATCGCAAAAAAATAATAATAAAGTTTGAAGCTTTCTTACTTATTTTACTGTACAGATTGTAATCCAAAATTAGCCGTATAATTTGGATCAGAAAATAGAAATATCTGGGATTAGTAACGAACTTATTCAGCTGCATTTTATGTCATCGCTAATACCGCCTTGGAGATTTGGTCAAGGGTAGTGGAAATAGCATCAGAACTAGAACCTTCAATTAAAATAAAAACGTTGCCGAAAGTTTTAGAAATTCTTGCTTTTTATGTTGAGATGCATCTCGTCAACATCTCATTACAAATTCGTTTAACGATAATATTTCGGCTCTTTTCACCAAATTTTGAAGCGCGTCCAAAAAACAAATGTCATGAGCAGGCCCCGACTTAGCCTAGTTGGGGCCCTGGACAAAAACTTCCTTGGGGCCCCTTTGGCTTTACTACTTTAGAAATTATGAATATTCATTAAAGAAGGAAATGTAAAATAAAATTTCTATTCGATTTGGGGGGCGGGGCAACTGCCCCTGCCTTAGTCAGGCCCTGGTCATGAGACGACTTTCTTATAAAAAAAGCATGCTTTATAAATTACATTATTGTTAATTTCCTTGAGTACTTTTTCGGGATGAAACACATAGTGAAATGCGTTGATTTCAATGGAAAAAAATTATTTCGCATTATGAGGAACAAGGTTCTGTTATATTAGCGTCATATTTTTTAAAAGTATCACTTGGATTACTTTGTAACATTGATAGTTTAAAACCACTATCAGATGAAGAGAGCAATGTTTGAGCAAGTATCCCCATCCTATCTTTAAACTTTCTCATCAAGCTAGAGAGAGAGATCATATGGCACCAAAGGATTAAACATCTAAAACATACGTACACAATAGTTCTTCGTGTGGATTCGAATCTCGAAGGTTGAGCCTTCCAGGCTCACACTGAGACCTCCCGGTAGCCCCAAATACATATTAAAAGTGAGACATTATTTCCTCAAATTAGGTTTCAAACCTACTTTAAAGAATGCCCCCCCGCGGGGGCACTTCGAATTCAGGATGAGAAACTTCCTACATGGGGTACCTGGAGGGTACACAAAACAGTGCGGGGGTCTAGCTCCTCTCATCGATGCAGGGATGTACTTCCTTAGGGAAGGGTTGTACCGTGACCGGTGATGGCCCTTAGAACTCAACCACAGTTTCAAGCAGTGGTGTTGTGGCGGCTGTTTGGACATCCAGTATTATTTATCTGTGTGCCTTCGGGCAAATCAGTGATATGACTAATTTAAAGTATGGCAGACTGTTGTATCAACGACAAAATGAGAGTAAAAAACGTTCGCTTAACACTAAAGTTTTGCGTCCAGCGTATCAGTGCTATGCTAATGAAATATATCACATTCGAGAATTGACTATGTTAGGAATAAATTTATGTCCTATTTAGAAATACAACTAACAGGAATAGACGGTATTTTAAAGTGATGGCTAGAATAGCATTTAAGTCATTTTACAGAACTTCCTCATCTGCAGGAAGATATTTAGCCTCTGAATTGGAGACGATTCTTTGGTAGTAATGCATCTGGAACTGAAGACTATTAAATCCTAAATACTGCCAACAGGTTCATTATGATTTAAGGGAAAGAAGTAAAGTTAAATTTTGTTTGATGTGACACAAGAGAAACATCAAATAGCATTCTTTTAGCATTTTTATTAAAATTTCGTAACTTTACGCACAGCATCATTTAAGTTAGAGATTCAAAGATAACCTCAGTTTTTATTCGGTGCAAAATGATTGTCGAATGTTTGTCCCTGCGATGCGAAGGCAAATGACCTCCAGGAGACACACACCAGTCATTGTAAGCAATTCGTCTGCTACAAACCCTTACCCGTACCCAAGGGCAGTTCAGGGGTCATTACAGGTGGATAAAGGAACCGGTTATTCTTAGTTTTGTTTCTTAGAAATCTTTCTTCTTATGACGTTACTAATAGATGCCAGAAACCAACTTTCGCCGCAGAAGCCGTTTGTGAGACCTCGAGAACATCCCTTACAGCTCTTCTCCGGTAGGATTTTTTGGTAAGCATACTCTTCCGCACTATTGCTATGATAGCATTAAAAATCGTTTTTCGATAAATATCGTCGTGCTGAATTATCAATATTCTTTCATAAAAGATTATTTCGCCAAACGATTTTCTGCTTTTACGTATTTTTATTTATTATCTTTTATTTATGTTTTGATTTAAGAAAAGAAAATAAACCAATTGAAAAATTAATATTTAATTACAAAAATAGTTTTGTGCGATATTTATGTTTTCGTTTCCAATTTAATTAAAATATATCCACTTATTCCTTTTCCGCCAGATTTATTCTTTTTATGAAGGCGTACTTTTGCTTTTTTGCAATCGACTGGTTGTCATTTGATATTTAAACAATAAATTTTCGGTTTTGAATAAAAATTTAATTACTGTGAACTTATTAAAAATCTATTTCAGAAATTAATATTGCAGTTTTTATGACTGATATATTTGCCGTGGTGATTTTGTAATCTGATTGATTAGAAAATGAAATATGATATAAAAAAGTTTTTTTCTCAAGTATGTCAATTACAGCTATTAGCGCGTAATGCTCAATACATATTAATAATAATAATCCCTTAGTAATGAAGAATTAATCTTAAAATTAGTATTTGAACTCATCTAATGCAAAAAAAAAACTGTTGCTACCAGAAAACTATGATATAAAAAATTATTCAATAATTTTGAATAAAAGTCACAATATATTATTAAAAGTTGAAATAAATCCATTTTTTTCAGAATTAAGCCGATACTAAATATTAAGGAAAGAAATTATACCATTTTAAGAGTTAAAAGTCTTATTCGTTTCTTGTCAGAGCAATAATATTCTCTAATTTTAAAAGTTATGCATGATTATGCAACTTTCCCTTTTTATATAAACATTATTATGGCAATAAATTAGGGAAATTAAATTTCTTTTAGCGACATTCTACTGCAGACAAATGATTTTATTCGTTTTTATTTTAATAAAACAATGCTCCAATAGTTTATAACGTTATTTTTTTCTGTTATTCTCATAAATCTTTTCATTAATGAAATAAATGGATATGTCTGGGAAAAACGGCAGAAAATAAAATTATAAGACTTCCTTTTTATTAATAGTAATGTGCAGGGTGTTCGAGACGCTCGTCTAATTACATCTGTAATATATTTTCTTAATTAACTGAGGTACCTCTTGAATTTTTTTTTTTAAAAGGGGTTTTATCTTTTAATTTCACCACTTGATGAGCTTTCAAGCGTTATATATTGTTTCTTATGATTAAATCCTGTTCATTTCAGGTGCTGAGCTATATAATTTTAATGAAATAAAGTTTTGATTATCTGAATTTTTTTATTAGTAGATAGCAATTATTTATATAAAATATCTTGCTGTATATTTGGTAGACTTCCAGGCCAATTTCTCCTTATACGGACACAACATTTTTAAATGCTGGTCTAGGTTCAAAAAAAGCATGTTTGGGCATCATTCAAAGATAAAAATATGTTTATGATAAAAATGGCTTTTTGCAATGAATTTAGTGACATGGCTATTTATATCACCCTCCCAAAAATGCAAAAATATCTTTTCTGAATGAATGATTTTTAAAAAAATTCTTTTAATACCTCCCCCCTCAAGCAATAAGAACTAATTAAAAGTTTAGTTATATTAACGCCATGATTTGAAGGAACACTAGGGCTTTTTTGAGATGGACATTGAAATTTTGAACCACGGTCAGATGATGAGGACGACCTCTGAGCTGAATCCGCCATACTAGTGGGAGGACGCTTGGCCCCTGACAGAGTTAGCTTACACTAGGCTCGTTTACACGACGGTTCTTTTCGGGTGTGGAACCTGAAGCCGATCCTTACCACCAAGCCACCGTGACACCTTAAAGAAAGGAATTTAATTGAAAAAGAACTATCCAGACTGCTCGAAGGGGCCCAGCGACCTTACCCTAAGGGTTATTTTAATATTATGCCTATTTACTAAAAATTCCACTCCAAATAAAAGATACATGGTAGCTTAAATAAATTTTATTATGATATATATTATAATATTCAAACTTTAAAAAGAAAATTCTGTTTTAGAGCTATCAATTAGGGAAAATGGTTGTGTTTTCTTCCTTTATAAAGATTACGTACGCTTTTTATCTCTACAAAATCCACTAAGACGTGCATACCCTTGAGTAGTAAATAACAATATAAATTAATACATCTTTATCCCAGGTAGCACATCCTATAGCATAATATTGTGCAATATTATATATTAAACAATATTCCACAATATTAAACAATATTGTACAATATTTTTGTGCTGTTGGGATTGTGGTGATCCATTTTAACAAACAATCAAATTGATTCCCATGTTATATTTTATATTTAAAATCTAGATAATTTTCAAAATGTTTTTGCTTTTGACCATTAATATTATATATTTTTTTTATTTTAGTCCCCCACTTGCATTTTATTTACTAAGTACGAAAGACTACATTCATTAATGCATATTTATAAGGTGTATACAATGCTTATTTGTCAAAAAAAAAAATTTTTTTTTTTTTTGATCGAGAAAGTTTAAAAATCTATTTTAACAAGTCTAATATGAATAAAATAACAGTTACTATAATTTTTTTTTTCAAAACCGCTCATACAACTATTCATTGATTATCTAAAAAAAATATTGAATCGTAACTAAAACTAAATTTAAATTAATTTTTCTCCAGATACAACTAGAATTTAATACTTTTAGAATACATTATTAAGTATTTGAAACAGGGGATAACAGCCATTGTTGCTATAAATCCCAATACAGTACTTCTCTCAAAGATACATTACTAATGAAAACGATTTCCAAAGTTTAATTAATTTATCTGTTCTGGATAATTCGATTTAAGACGAGTTTCAGTTTCTATGCTTCTAGAAGAAATTAGTCTTACGCACTGAATGCTATGAAACTGTGTTTTTATACTTTCTTCTGTCTTACACATTCGGTTCCTATCTTGTCACTATTTCTAAAAAAATGTTGAAGCTTAATTACAGTTTAATTGAACTCTCTTCCCTTATTCTAATTCGTTAAAAAGAAGAAAGAGTTTGCTCCTCATTCTTTCCAAATTTCAGGAACTAATTAAAATTTTCGCTCTCTTATGTAAGCCTTTTCTTTGTTCTATTTATATTCTTCCCGCGTCATTCAGATTACCATTACTTCCGTTTTAATTAATATTTATTTTCTGTTCTTTTTTCTAATTTATTTTCTGGGCATGTTTTCTGTGCTCATTAAATATTGTGAAAATGAATATCTATGAATAAACAAAATTAGAAATAAATAACAATTTTTTAAAAACAATAAAGAAATAAATGGAATAAAAAGGAAATAAAATGGAAATGATGAATCCGGTATGAAGACTTTTTCAAGGATCATTCTCAGACAAGGATTCAAATTAGGATTTATTTTTATTTTATTTTATTTTTTTCTATGAAAGGGTCTGACTTTCGTCCAAATATTGACCCCTCATGACCAGAAAATCTCAGGAGATTGAGGTTTTTCAATATAAGAATCAATAACAGATAAATGAAAGACAAAAATTACACAATAATAAAAAGCAAACTTATTATTTCAAAATGCAAATCTAAACATGACCCCTATTGAATTTTGTAATAATAATTTTGATTATTATTAATGTTTTATTGCCTTTGATTTATTCAATAACGGTCTTACTTATTGAAACAATTTTGTTTATTGTTTTATGTAATTTTTGTGTTTACTTCTTATTAATTCTTATATTCAAAAACTTCAATTTCTTGGGATTTTCGGATCAGGATGGGTCAATATTTGAACAAAAATCAAACCCTTCACAGGAAGAAAAAAAAATCCCTGGTTTGAATTCCTTCCTGAGGTAACTCTTGACCCTAGTAGCACACAAATATTGTACAATATTGATCAATATTCGCAATATTGTTTAATATTGTGGAATATTGTTTAACCACTTGACATATGAATTTATTTAACTTCCTAATTAGATGATACAGCAAATATTAAACATTTATTGTTAATTTAATTCCTATAATAATGTAACGAGTTTTAAGATAATGAAAAGTTTCTAAATGATTCTGACATTTTAAATTACTGAATACTTTCACTTAATTGCAGATTTAAAATTAATAATTCAATAATTCGATGCGCGTGTCAGAGACGTCATTGTATGTGAAGTGGTTAATATCATATAATATTGCACAATATTATGCTACAGTATATGCTAGCTTGGAAATAAGTCTTTAGACCGAATTAATCCTTTCCATTTCCCCACCCTTTCTTTTTATTCCATTTAATTCTTCGTTGCTTTTAACCCTTAGTAGCCTGATTTACGAAAGTGATTTATTTTTAATACTACTATGTTTGCTTGAAAATAAAACAATAATGACATTTGATTTTTTTAAAATTTCGTTGGAAAGAATTTTATACAACAGTAAAATACGTACAGCCAACCTATAAAAAAACTAATAGTAATGTGACCATTCGGTTTAAAAGATTGGTATCAAAATTGAAACTCTAGGTTATTAAGGGTTAAACTTTCTATTTCAAATTTGGTCAAGTTCATTTGTGTCTTAGATAACCGCATTAGGGTTCCAAAATACAATGTATCTTTAATTAGTTTTGATTCAAGAAATATTTACTTTTAAATTACTTTCATAAACATTGCTTTTATTATTAATAGTTTCTTATTCTACTATCAAAGTAAAGAATTCAATTGTTAATCATATTTTCCGTGATTCGTTTATATTCTGCTTTCTATTACAAACATTCGAATCACGCATTTCCATGAATTTTCTGGTGCCGGATTGCTTTTAACTTTTGCGTTCACAATTTAAAAAAATTAATAAATAAAATTCCGATTTATTTATTTAATTATTTTTTTAAGTTTGAGGAAATAAATTACATTTACGAATTGTTTATTTCAAGGACGTCTAGGCTGTGGAAGTCTGTTCTTTTATGTTTATTTATCATCTCACGAGCACACATCCGCTCTGTGAAAGATGAGACGCGAGCATTCGTTCGAAAGAGCTTTCCAAAATATGACCTCGTTACGCTTGTAGGATGTCCGAAATCGCGATTGACCAATCAGAGGCGCTGTTACTGCATGTCTGATCGGAAATAGACGAATAAAGTCAACTTCGCATAGTTCACTGTTTTAGATGGACAGCTGACTTGAAACGTAAAGGCGTGCTGAATGGGTGAGGTAGTTCCATCTGCAACAGGTTGGTCTGTTTACATTCGAAAAATGTTTGTTATTAAAACTAATAATGTCAATTCATAAGTTATTTTATCTTATAAAAATGTTTAACGTTCCTCATTGTTGTCTAGTATATTTTGTAACGTTTCGTTCAAGTTTTACAGGTTTCTCAAGTTGAATATAAGTGTCATGACTTTAACGGTGAAATCAATAAAATTTAAGAAATTATCATTTACGAATACAAAAACATGTAATTTTGTTGCTTAGTCATTTCGTTGGACATAAGTTTTCAAAGGAAGGGATGGAAATGAAGAATTTCCAAAATTCATGTTTTTCAAAATTTGGAATTCTTGACGAACCTCTTTATAATTTACAGATTTAATTGGGAATTTGCGTAGAAAGTTTTTATTTTATTTATTTTTCAATCCATAGGTATCGAAAGTAATTAAATTTCAGGGTTGGTATCCAGAAACATCTGCTTTGTGTTAGAATAATATGAATGGATTGTGTTTTTATTCATTTTCTGACGAAGCTTTCAAAATAAATGTTATTTAATTATTCTTAGCAACTATGTTTATTACAAAGGAGAGGGGGATATATCAAGTAGAAGTGCATAATTCTAATTTTTAATTTTCAATTTTTTTCATTAAATATAAATTTTATGTGTATTGAATAATAGATTCAATATTCTAGTAATTTATTCACACATCTTTCCGTAAATGTAAATAAAACGTGTATTTTCGTATGTCCTTTCCCTTTTACTCGACAAAAAAATATATACTTTCGTATTCCATGTAATTTTAAAACACATTAGATTCGATTTTTGTTGATGTTTTGGTGTAACAGCTGTAGAATATGTAAATGTATTGATGTAACAGTTGTAGAATTTAGAAATTGATGTTCTTGTCTTTCAATGATAAATTTTAAGAGAAATTAAATGATTTTATGAATAATTCCTAAACAAGAGCTTCACCGGTAATCTGTAATGATTAAAGTACTGATAGTATTATTTTCGTCTTTCCGTTTTTTATTTTTACTTTCTCTATATTTGAAACGTGTCAAAAAATTAATATATCTGTTGATGAAAGTTTAATTCCATATTGCAAGAGGTATAATTTTTTAAAAATTTATTCGATGATATTTTTCGGCTTTTTCTCAACTAAGTAGTTTTATGGAAAATGTCTTCTATTTCTTCTCTTCTTTTTTTTCAATTATATTCTAAATGAAAACAATCACGTATATCTCATAATTAAAAGACAATAAATTCGAAATTCGATTTCATAATTTAATTCAATCTAACCCCTTTTACATAATGTATTGCTTAATTCAGAATTCCATTATTGATGTGAACAGTCATTTTCCTACATGTATTGAATAAAATATTATTTTTATCTTCTTAAAAACATATTCGTTGAGTCATACAGTTGTCATCCTCTTTTCTTTTTTTGACGGACAGATGCATGGGTAGCGTACTGTGCTTGAATTGTTCGCTAGCATGTGTTTGGCAATAACGCTCACGGAAGCTGTTGCCGCGTAAAAAACTGTTTATTCCAAACTTCGACTTCTTCGTTTTTAATTATTTTTGAAGTTAATCTAATCTTTCCATCTTCTCGGAATAACAGAAATTTTTCAAACCCATAATCGTAAACTCTTTTATAAATGATATCACTTTTCTGTTCGTGTGTTTGTGTATGAAGAAGTTTTATTAGTTGCATTGGCCAAATGGAAGAAACTTTTGAAATTTTAAAACTTTGATTTATTTCACTAGGAGAAGCAAAATTTACATACAAAAGAGGAGTTCCAAAAATTTTCCCTTCATTGTTTTAATTATGAGATTTTGATAGGGATTTCTTTCACACAAGAATTAGTAATCTCGTGAACAAGATACCTAGAGTAATTTTGTTCTGGTTTGGAATATGTTTTTAGGATCGCAAAAAAACGTTAGTAAATGGCCCATCTAGTTCAAAGAAAGTGGAAACGGTGGGGAAGAGGTTAACATCTTAACCGGTTTATTTTCCTTATTATCTAATAAGATGACAACTTATATTTTGGTAATATTTACTTATTTTGTTTCAAATGGAAATCCATGGCATACTTGGCTTATCTATGCAATCGAAGTCAATTTACTATTGAATTATAATTGTTATGAATGATTTATTTTTTGTTTACAACTATCAAAATTCGATAAATCGATGCACGTACGTCGTACGGGCAAACCGGTTAAGGGATTAATTTTTTTGATTTCGTAATATTGATGATAGAAAAATAAATCCAAAGAGCCAATGTAGCGCTTCAATATGGCGACTTGAAAGTTTTTCGATGACTGCAATATCTTGGAAGGAGCTGAAAAAATATTTCCATCCCTTAATTTTGACAGTTTCTATCATCAGCGATTTATGTTTCCAGAGAATACCTTAAATGTAAAAAACTGTTTTCCTTTTGTCCGATAGCCAATTTTTTATGCTTATTCCAGTTATTTGTTTGCCTATACATGCAAAGTAAAAACTGACCCGTTTAAAAGCTTTTACGTAGCTGTTTCATTTTTATATGCGTGCAGTAAAGATAAAACAATTCTACGTTGTTAGAACTTAGCCTAACTGGCCCGATTGGGGCCCGAGGCAAAAACTTCTTTAGGCCCTTCTCTGTCTTTTTTTGCCTTTGAAAAGCAATATTAAAAAAGTTCATTAAAGATGGAAGAGTAAAATAAGCTTTCTATTTAATTTTGTGGCCCGGGGCAATTGTCCCATATGCCCCTGTCTTAGTCAGGCCCTGAGTTCATGAATATCTTTTCCCAGTCCTAGTGTTGTCTCTGGTGGACGCTGCATCCTTTTGTGCTTGTATAATACTGCTATTATACAAGCACAAGATACAAGGATATATATTATATGTGGCCCTTCCCCCTCTGTTCATGAAGAGAACCGTTAACATTTTAAATTCCACCCAAATTATCCGTTGATTTCTGCAAAACTATGGTATTATATTATTTTCTCATTCGGCATAGTACTTTTTAAATGAAAAAATAATGACGTGCTTTTTTTTCTCTCTCTTATTCTTCTGTTCAAGAAACCACTTCTTTTAAAACTTTTTAATGTTTTTATAATCACCCACCAACCCTCAAAATTAGAATTGATAGTGAAAATCAGTTTTCATAGTTCAATCAAAATATCAAATGAGATTAAATCTGTTAAAAAAATCCAGGTATCAAATGAATTTTTTTTATCCTGTGATATAAATTTGCATAAAATCTGCAATACGATAAGTACATTAAAAACTTGAGGTAATATTGCTAATGGAGGAAGGGTTGACAAAATTTTATTAGGCTTTTTAATTTAAAAAAAACTAATCGGAATTTTAATATTTTGATAGCTTCTGAGCGTATTATTGAGAAAAATTAGTTTTAACATATAATTTTTTTTAAGAAAAAGCTTTTTAATTGAATCAATTTTATTTCGTTGCGAAAATCGCAAGGAAATAAAATTGATACAATTAAAAAGCTTATTTTTTACTGATGAAATGTTAATGATGAAAACATCATTAAACTTTGATAAATTTTTCAAGCTTTTTAAGCGTATATTTCAATAGTACTTCTGAATATTTTCATGATTGTGTCAACATTCAAGAATGTTACAATAACATTAACTCTTTGCATTTCGATGGTGCCTCTGACTCACCATTCAAGATTGTGCATCATTTTGGCATTTTATTTATTATTCAAATTTAATAGTTAAAAACGTCTACATAATGGTTAAGGTACGTAGATTAATTTTTCAAAGAATTCGGCTTGAAAGTTTTATGAATAATCATTTTTCATAGCAATAAACAAATCTTTGCATTGGGTGAATAATGTTGCATCTAATTATTGTTCGGAGTGTAAAGAGTTAATCAATACATCTTTCTAACAATATACATTTTTGTGTAAATATTTTCTTTGCTATAATTCAGAACAATTTTTTTTAAATATATGCATATAAATAGACAATCAAATTGAAAACTACATGTTTTATCTTAATATATTTATCAAATAAAATCTTAAAAAACTTTTTAAATGCCTCATTTTAGTGGGAAATATATAAATAGTGTAAAATCAATATTCAAAAGAAGAAAAAAAAGTAATTTATCCTTTTAGAATCCTCTTTAAAAAGCAAAATATTGCTTGATAACAATAAATATAGCATAAGCGTATTAATTAGCTGTTTTTAAAATTCCTAATACAAAAGAATTGTGTAATCTATCGTCAATCATGTTCTGTAAGAACATTCTTAAATTCTTTAGTAATTGAATTGTAAATATAAGATTTCAACATTCGCATTCAATCACACCGGCTTTCACAGTATTTCCGAGAAAACGTCGATTGTTTTATTCACCGAATGAAAATGCAACCCGTATCCTTTAGCGTGTCATTAAATGAAAGAGGCCAAAATGTAGCTGCTATTGTGCGTTTCACAGCTGTTGTTGTTTTGAGTTTTACACGGCTGTCAGAATTACCTGATGACACAAGGTTCGTATAAGTTTGTTCATGTCTGTGAAACGATTTTAATATTTGTATAATAAAATATTTAAAGTTAGATGTGAAGAAATGCCAGCTTTTAGAAAATTAATTTAGGTTATTTTTTGCCTGAATTTTTATTGGTTGGTGATCTTGGTTAATTTTTTTTTTGCCTGACTAGTTTCAAAAGCTTTTTCGAACTTTCAAGAGATATATTAGCATAAAGAATCTATTTTTCTGTTTTCATATAGATACTGTTGAGCTTTTACAAATCTTATTCTATTGTAAATAACTTTCAAATATTTATTACAAATATTAAGGTTTACTAGTTGGAGCATGATAACAGAATATAGCACATTTGCGTTTATTTTCAAAGTAAAGCGAAGATAATCGGTTATGTGTTTTAGATTTCTTAATAGAGACTAATTAAGGGGGGAAATTTGAAATGGATCTGCATATTTGATGCCATAACAAATTTCCACAAATGAAATTCATTTAACTTCATGTGTGTGTGTTTTTCAACAGCCTCACTTGCATAAATAGGGATAGTGAGATAATTAACCAATTGATAGAGTTAATCCAAAATGTCAAAAATCTACAATTCTGTTTATAATATTATATATCAATTTTATCTGTCTATTTGTTGCATTAAAACTTTTTTTTCTTTGTATGCACTAGAAAGACAGGCTCTCTTTTGACTTTTTGTCCAAACATGAATACAATGCTTTAATTTTGGTCTGAAGGAACCTTTATTCGTTTAGTTCACCTCATTTTTAACCCTTTGCCTCTCAGATAGTTCTTTTCACTTACTATTCAAGACAATGCATCCCTTTGACGTTTTATTTCTTTATTTATTTTTTAATTTTCATTCTTAAAAATGCCTACAGAATAATAAAAAGGTGTAGATTAATTAAACGAAGATATTCAACTTAAAATATTTATGTGTATTTATTTTTCGAAGCAACAAACAAGCCCTTGTATTGGATGAATAATTATGCATCGGATTACTTATCTGAGTGTAAAGAGTTAAGTTAGCGAGTTCATAGACAAACATAATTTTAAAAAGATTTTTTTTGTTCACGATATTAACATTCGCAGAAGCGTTAAAGAAATCTCCTATTTATTAAAATAAAATTCATTTAAAAAATGCAACAGATAAAAAAAAAGTATCGCCTTTAAAATAAAATGCAGATGTATATTCACGTCAATTTAAGAATAATACTATAACTTTAAAACTGATTTTAATCGAGATCTCTATTAACTTTTCTAAAGAACTTTCAAATATACTTCTTTAAAGTCTTTAAATAATTTGAATAAATTTTCATAGGCAAAAATTTAGCCATTCTGGGAAAAATATGGAATAATTTATAAGCTTTGAGTGGCTTCTCAGTTATAAATGCAGTTCATTTAAATTCTTCCTCTGGTTATTTCTAACTTACATTTAAAATGTTTACATTCGACCAAACTTAGGATTATAAAGTTTAGCATTTTAATAGAACTGAATAATAAATTATAAATAAAGCTATGTGGTTCTAAATCAGATAGATATTGCTTTTCTTTTTGGCATGAAGAATGGCACATGGAAACAGATTTCCTATCATCAAATTAATACTTTCGAAGTAGGTTTTTAAACTTAATAGATACTGTGACGTTGTTTTAAATCAATTTTATATTGGATATACATAAAAGATTTATATTTTGTTGAGTCTCCTCCAACTAGTAACCGTTGCGAAGACATGTTGACAGTTCAACACATTTTAACCCCTTAACCGGTTTGCCCGTACGCCGTGTGTGCATCGATTTATCGAATTTTGATAGTTGTAAACAAAAAATAAATCATTCATAACAATTATAATTCTACAGTAAAATGACTTCGAATGCGTAGATAAGCCAAGTATTTGATGGATTTCCATTTGAATCAAAATAAGAAAATATTCCCAAAATAGAAGGTGCCATCTTATTAGATAGTAAGGAAAATAAACCGGTTAAGGGGTTAAAACTTTTTAGCATTGAAGAGATATTAGTTGAAATTCTTTCTTTGAAGCTTCGGTTTTAATTCACATTTCTTATAACGAGAAACCCTACATTTCAAGTTCTTCCTGAACTTAAGGTTAAAAACTCATTTTTATCCGAAAATCCCATATTCTTTTTAATGTTTTATGCAAAAGTCTGCTCGTTTATCTTCTCAAAACCGTTTTTGTCTCTTAGGTCTACGGATAATTAGAAATTAAAGACCTTAATTTTAATAGAAATTAACAGATGAGGACAATATCATAGATAAACGTTTATTATTTTGATTGAAAATTCTCTTTCTCTTTCATTTCTTTTACCATATGCTGGCATTTAAATCATACTTATCATAAATATTGATTGATAACGGTATCTCCAAGTTATTTAACGTGCAGTTTTAATTTTTTTTAAAAATGAATTATCTTAAAAATAAAGGACCTAATAAACTGGGAGATTTCTAATAAAAATCCTTTTTTTTTTCATTTCTTTGAAAACTTATAACCTCTTAACTGGTTTATTTTCCTAACTATCTAATAAGATGACATCTTCTACTTCGGGAATATTTTCTTATTTTGATTCAAATGGAAATCCATGGAATACTTGGCTTATCTACGTATTCGAAGTCACTTACTATTGAATTATTTGTTATGAAAGATTTATTTTTTTGTTTACAACTATCAAAATTCGATAAATCGGGGATTAACTCGCTTCTCACGAAGTATTGTATTTGCGAATTTTTTCTTTTTCGAACACGATTATAAAAATACTGTTAACAATATAATTTCGAAATTACAATTATTTAAGAATATCTGGAAGATCGAGCTTCGTATTATAGTCTTTTTTTCGGAGAAAATATTTAGATACGAGTCGCACACTTATTACATACGAATGCTTTTCAATCTTGCTTTCACATGAACTGATCATTTAAATAAAAGAATTCATGACGCTCTTAGTTCAATAAGTTGCTCGAATCAATCTACTATATTGTAGTATTCATTTTACAGTTCATCATTACTTAAATTTTTTAAACTTACACTCAGTTTTTATCATGCTGAAATCGGGTCAAAAATGGCGTTATGCGACATATGTAACTAGCACAACAGATAAAAAATGGTTCTAATAGTTAGTTATAAAAAAAGTTTTTTTTTTGTGTGTGTGTGTGTTAATGTAAAATCGCGGTGTTTTTTTTAACGAAAGATGTCTATATAGGTAAACAAAAAATATAAATAAATTAATTAAACAAAAAATTATTATTTTATTCTTTAGAGCCATTTTTGAGATACATAAAATAAATTTATACACAGGGTGTCCATAATTAAACTACCCTACTTTAAAGTTGTCTACAGGCGAAATTATGGTTCAGAAATTTTGTATAAGACTTTATAAACGGATGGGAATTCGTTTGAGCGAATAAAAAAATAGTTCAAAATTTCCTCACCACGGGCAGTTTTTCAAATGAACATTCAGCATATTTTTGACAAATTTAATTACAAAAAAAAAAAAAAAAACATGTTCAACATGACGGCCATTATTTTCAACTACCATCTGGAATTGTAAGATAACATGTTCCACAGCAAGCACTTCAATGCCTTTCGAGCACAATTTTCATGCATGATGGAGCTCCTCCACACATTAACCGTTGTGCAAAGGACGTTCTCCATAATTATTTTAAAGAGGAAAGTGTCATCAGCCGTCACTTTCTTGATCTGTGACCTCCCCGGTCTCCAAACCTAAATCCATGTGACTTTAGGCTTTAGAGACATTTAAAACATCTGGTAAGTCATGACAATCCGAAAACTTTACCTGATATAAAAAGCAGTATCTCACAGCATGTTCTTACTATTTCCCAGAACACACTACGGTCAACTGTAGAACATGCTATCTTACGATTCCAGATGGTAGCGTAAAATAATGACGGACATGTTGAACATGTTTTGTTGTAATTAAATTTGTCAAAATTATGCTAAATGTGTAATTCATTTAAAAAACTTCCCTAAAAGCGAAATTTTGAACTATTTTTTTTATTATTATTATTTTCTCAAACACATTCTCGTCACTTTATTATGTCCTATACACTATTTCATAACTTTCTGAACAATAGTTTCGTCTGTAGACAGCTTTAAATAAGGATCGTTTAATTATGGACTGTATAGAAATAAATTGCTCGTCTAAAGTTAGATACTGTTAGAGAATGGAAAAAAAATATACATGCAATGATAAACCATTTCAAGATCAAAATTCTCCCCCAAATTCTGCGATTTTACATTAAAACTGCCATCAATTTGCAAGATATGCATAACAATACATGAATGAATATATGCGCGAATTATATACCATTTCGGCCATTTCTGATTGAGAGTGTTTAGAAAAAGGTCGAATTTAGGATTCAAGTTTTTCTCGATTGTTTAAAAAAGAATTAAATTATAATATTTTTTATGATTTATTAAACTTTTGCATTAATGCCATTTCAAGAGAGAAAAATATCCAGAATTTTTTTTATAAAATCTTAAATGGGAAAAAAAATGATTTTTACTATTTTTTTTCAATATTTTATTTATTTGTATATTGTAATTTTAGGCGCATTTTGTCCCATTCGAGTGTCTTGTTTCTGAAAAAAACAAAAAACAATTCAAATCTAAAGTGAAAAAAATAACTGCAAGCACCAAATCTATAAGGAATAATTTGGATAACTTGATTCTATCGATTCTTTATTTTTGGAAATCAAAAATAACCTCTGAAGCTAACTTGTCTTATATATTTTATTAAATGTTATCAAATAACAGTCCATCATCTTCTTATTGTGATATTTAATAAATCATTAAAGAGTTTTATTTTTCTATCTAAAAATAAGTTTGTACGTTCCGAAAATTTTTGCGGTCCAATGAAAAATGTGAGGGAAAAAGTTAAGCTTTGCTATACCAAGTTCGAATCCATATGGCGATAACAAGGTCAACTAAAAGTGTGTGTTTTTAATGTAAATATATCATTTGCATAAGAAATGTCTGTTGTTTTGTGCATTATCAAAACATTCCAAAAGAATGGTAAACAAATATATACAAGAAAAGAAAACCGACCTTGGGATTTATCTATTCTTGGAGTGTAGAAAGACAATATCGTCTCTAGAGATAGTTTATAACATAATAAATCGAACATTTCAGCTTGAAAAATATTTTCATGCATATAAATTGATTTCGTCACCATTCAATGTTTGCAAACATGCAGTAAAGCCTTTAAAGAAGTATTAAAATGAAATCTGCCATGCATATTTCAATATATAATGTCAACATCATTTCTTGAAACGCCAAGCACCACGTGATAGTGCAACTTAAATTTTATTTTTATTCATTTTCATTGTTTCATCGAATGAGTCATTTTAGTAATGCAAACGATCCAAAAAATATTTGTCTCGCATTTATTGTTTAAAAAAATATCACATTTCCTATTTATTTCTTTTCATATAATCACGTGCCCAAAATGAAAATTTTCTAGGTTTTATTTGCTGTAGTCATTAACTTGTTTTTTTTTAATCGGAACTTTTGTAAATGCAATGACAACACGTTTTTAAAAGCTGATTTTTTTTAGATACTCGTGCAGAATATAAAATTTTTATTTTTCACCTACAGATTTTTGTTGACGCCAAAAACATCATCCCATGTTCTGACATGATAAAATTGCCTTTCACAAACGCTAAGCAAATTGTTGTTTCCTAAAATGTCTGCATTGAATACTAGTTAATTCTAAAATGAAATAAGATGAAAAAAGAAATTTTATTCTCATCAAACTTTGAAGAGCTCATATATTTATTTTATAAAGAACATTAAAAAAAATATATGAAAAACAAACTTCACTAAGCATTTTTTTTTTGTAAATTTTGAATAGTTTTAGAGAAAATATTTAATACGAAATACATACTAACTACCAATGAATATTTTTTAATCTTATCTACATATGAACTGGCCATTTAAATAAAAAATAATGTTAATTTAATATGTTAATCGAAACGATCGGCTATATTATATTATTTTTCTTACAGCTTATCTAGTATTACTTATATTTTCGAACTTACACTCAGTTTTACGATGGTGAAATCGGGTCCGAGAGATGGCGCTTTATGACATTGCCAGCATGAAATCAAATAGAAACAGGCTTTAAAAATTATCTATTTTTTCAATTCTTACTATTAGCTTACACTTTTCCTATATATATATATATATATATATATATATATATATAATATAATATTCACATTTGATGTTAATACAGTTTAATATTAATTCATTAAATTTTTATTAATTAAAAACTTTCTCGACTTTATAGTAGTAGTAATTGTTGGGTCGGGATTGCGTAGTTGGTAGGGTGTTGGATTCGCATCCCTTGTGCTGCGAGTTCGAACCTAGTCGCAAAGTTCTCCATGTAGGGAGTTATACCACTAAGGAGTATTGAGTCAAAAGTGATCGTTATTCGGGTGCTCAGGAGTCCATACCCTCAGAAGCTACTGCACCCCTCCTTCCATTGTAAAGAGGAACACGAGAACAAAAATAGTAATTATTTCATAAAAAAAAACTAAAATAAGATTTTTCCAAACTTCTTAAACTTTTTCCTAATATCCAAAGTAGGAATTGATGTAAAAAATTATTTTTTTATATTACTTGTCTTTCTGAAATCACATTTTTTTAATAAAAACACCTATATAGATATACTTAAAAAAGCAAAATCTTATCCAAATCGTTAAAGCCATTTCCGAGGTACACGGCATAAATTTTTATAATAACAAGAATTGCTCATTTAAAGTTATAAGATAACATCAAAGTTAAATGGATAATTTAGTCTTAATAAGATAAAATTAATAGTTCTCTTCTAACTAATGAAAATAATTTTAGTTTTTGCTTTCGATTTTTAGTCTACTTTTTGTACATAATCTCTTTTACATTTGTGTTACTATAAACAACAAAAAAATAGTGGAAAATGTTATATCTTGACATTTTAAAAATGGAAAGTTATACCATGTGATAAAAAGCAATTTTAGAAATGTTTTATATAATTAAACGTCCTTCACTATTACCTGTAAAAATCTTCTAAAAGGGTTAAAATATCATGTTTTCCCACCGTTGGTTTGTTGGCTTTCTGATTATGCAGCTTAAATGTGTTCCGGTAATAGAGAAACAATCTTTACGCATCGCAAGATTTCAAAAATGCTTTCTATTTAACGGTATTTGCTTCACGGTCGTTGAATTTTTTTTTCTTTTGATTTTGAAAATTTAGTAAATTTATTTACTAAATATAATAACTTGCAAATTACAAATATTTGATATTAGACAGAAGCATGCAAAAAAACGTCATAATTAAAGATGTATTTAATGTTTCCGTTCACCATGAACTACAATACGTATGTTAAAAATCAAGTTACTGCTTAAAAAACAGACAGACTGAAACGACGAAATTCGTCACATTTTTCTATGATTATATAATTTTTATTATGTGTTGTATATTCCGTATATGGAGATGTAATAAAGAATTCAATTTCTATATTTTCCTGAAAATCTGAATTCGCATTTTAAACACTTCAGCAAAGACAATTTCATTCTGATTATATTCTTAAAAAACCTACTTGCATCATTGCAAACTTTTTCCAAATTATTCAATTTTACTCTGGGAAAAACAATATCTTGTGATGATAAAATATGATGATGTGAGACAGCATCATTAGTCAACAACAAAAGAAGGAAACTTCATCATCATCTCAAAAATAAACCCTCCCATTATTCTCAAAAGATGAAATTAACAAAAGAAATGAACAATTTCCACTTCTGACATTGAAATTTCACTCTCTTTTGCAATTTATTTTTTTCAGACGATGATCATAAACGTGACACCATGCATTGCCTCAGAGGTCGACCCCACTAATTCTTTTTTTCTTTCTTTTGCAGCCATGAATTCCAGGAAGACTGTTTTCGTGACCGGAGGAGCTGGTTTCATTGGCAGCCACACAGTCATCGAGTTGCTTCAGGCTGGGTATGAAGTCATAGTCATCGACAACTTCGTCAATGCCGTCCCAGGTAAAGCAGATATCGACTTGACAGTGAACTTTTCTGTGATAAGAAATCGGTTCTTCTACGCATTGGTGGAAGAAATATAAAATATTCATTTCTCAGAAAATTAAAGTTTCTCAATTTCTGGAAAGGTTGACAACGAGGGTGGTGAGGCAGAAAAACTTGAAGGAAAAATAAATTATTAGCAAAACTTTTTAACCCTTTACAGCATATGGTCTCGTATATGATATTGCAGTTTTGATTCAATTTTATTCCCAAATTAAGAATTATAAAATAATTCAAACGGTTTTAATCCATCAAATATATATTTAGCAATAATAAAATACAAAAAAAATGTCTATGATTTTATGACATTTCGAAATAACCTCACTTTTGTGCAAGTGGGTGAAAAAGCAGAATTGAGGTGCGAGTGATTCATTTTCAAAAAGTAAGAACAGAGTAAAACGTAAGTACTTTTTAGACAAAATTAAAATACTTTCATGTAGTCGATATACTGATCTTTCTCGACGGATAATAATTTTTTCGCTTTTCAACTGAAATGGTTTTTGTCTGAGTGCATACAAGCTCATATATGGTTCCGTAGGATCCCCCCCCCCAAAAAAAAACTTTTTCATTTTTCTTTTAATGTCTTTCTGATAAGTAAATAAAGCTATTTCCCCCGTGAAACAGTTTTTTTCAACGCTTTATTAATTCATGCAGTAAAGGGTTAAACTAAAATAAATGTAATATAGTACATTACCGAATATTCTGACCAATGTGGCGAAAGGACTGTCCTGATAACAAAAAAAGTTATCAGGCCAATCCTTATGAAGTTCCTCAGAAGTTATAGGCCCAAGTTTTTAGAATTCGTTTCTTTATCGACCAACACCAAAAGACAAAAATTTTATACCCGACAATTCACATATACTTATTTTCTCCCTTTTTATTGAATACTAATCCCTCCATTTATCTCACTGTGAACACAGCCGCGGCCTGGTGTATCATATAAACGGATACCAGTAATGTATCGAGTTTAAATAGAAAGCTCTGTACTGGTAGTTTATACATATTTATATATGCATTGCACGATTCAAGAATTCATTAGGGAACAAGTAATTAAAAGAAAACTTAGTCAAATCCTAAATTGGTCAATATATGTATTTTTTTATTTTAATGACTTTTTATTAAATAATTAAAATTAATATAAATAATTTATCAAAACATTATTGATTTTCGCGTTAATCAAACTCTCATTCTTCAGCTTCACTTGAAAAATACCGAAATCCTCGCATTTTATCGATTGAGCTACTGCCTGTTGATTTCAATTTTCATTACAAATTTCCAAATTCTCTATATAAAGTATCAAAAATTATTTAAATTTATTTAATGAATTAATATTTGAAAAAACTATATTAATATCGAGTGTTATTTACCGCAAGTTTAAAAAAAATGTATTTGAGCTTGAGTGGATGAAAAATAAGTATTTTATTAATTATCAAAAAATTGAACGATATATATATATATATATATATATATATATATATATATATATATATATATATATATATATATAATATAATAGGCGGAGTGTGAACTAAAAGTAGAAATTGAAAAAAGTAAGTTAAAAGATATAAACAGTTCACATATTAAAATAAATTCTGTAATGCCCAATTTAAATGTATGGAATAGGAACAAAACATTAACTTATATATTAGACCTAATTCTTAAGAAAATTGGCTTAAACTGAAAATGTTAACACAGGTATGAAAAGGTAACCTTGAGATAAGAATCAAAACTTAAAAGTTTTTTTAGGTTTAGAAAGTTCTTTATTAACTATTTAATACACGTTTTGTCTTCATTTAATCATGATAAAAGAAAGCCGGGCCGAATCTCGAATGTGATGCTAAACATCAAGGTCTCAAGACGGAATGTGAATGTTGACACACGCAAAATCTGCCGCTATGAGATTATTCTTTTGAGAGAATTCACTTGCCGGGTCGCCAACTCTGATGTCATACTCGACATCAGAGCTATGTTGTAAATTACTTTGACAAAACAATTCTCATTTAGCTTCAAAACGGGACATTAATTGAATTGAATTGAAATTATAGTCTAAGATTTATGGCAAAAAATACTACATAAACATTTCGAATTTTGTATCGTTTGAGTATTAATGCAGGAATATTTGCAACATATAAAATATTCTTTGTATTTCCGCGGAATTATTAGAAATTGATAATTTACAGCTTTAGATTCTTTAAGTGAGACAGATCTTCCACGTCTATATTAATAAAAAGGGATCCCGAAATGCGTTGCTAAGCGCAAAACTGGGGAACGGCTCGACCGATTCGACTAATTTTTTTAAAGTATTTTCGTTAATACACGAGGATGGTTCTTATGGAGAGAAAAAATTAAAAAACAGCGAGGAAAATTGTTAAAACGACACTTTTCTTACTTTCCCGCCAAAAATCTTCATTTCCTTCCCCCACACCAACTGAGTAAGATAGCAGGAAGTAATAAATTATGATTTGTTTAGAAAGAAATACGCGAAGTCAGTTGGTTTTCATTCATAGATAACGGGATGTTTAAAAAAGAAAGAAAATAGTTGCTTTTATTATTAGCCTATATGGATATTTAATCTATGCCTGCTCAAATAAAGTCTGGGCAGGGAAGAAAAAAAAGAATAACAAAGGAGAAAAAGGGTTTGTAGAAAGAAAAGCAGTGAAGAAAAAAAGGATAGAAAAGAAGAGTGTGTGTGTCACCATTGTTCCCTATGTGCGCGGCATTTTCCAAGCTGTTTTTAAACTTTCCCATCTCTTGAAAACCAATTGTGTCTTTATTTGTTTATTGTGTTTACATTTATGAAAATTTGAATCTCATTATTCTATAAAAAACGTAGAATTTTAGATCTTTCCCTCCACCATGTAAGTAAAATATCAATTCCGGGACAATCATTGCTCGGATAGAATGAGAAAGGTGAGTAGTACAATAAACAGAACATCTAAAGAAAATAATGCTAAATAATACTATAAATGAATTATATGATAATCAAAATTTGTTTGGTTTAAAAATATTATGGTGAAAAACCTGTTATGAGGCACAGCTACATAAAGTATTATATGAAAATTTTAGCGAGCAATAAAACTGGCGAACCGACTGGTCGCCAAAGGTGGCTAGTTTATAAATAAAAATCTCCAATTATTCTGGGGAATAATTTATCTTTATCATATGTAAAAATAGTTCTGAAAAGCGATAATAATAATTGCTAATATAATTAGTAAAAGTGTTATTAAAAATTCAATCATAAACAAAAACTAACACATTGTTGAGTCAACGATCGTCATGCGGTTATTTATGAGATACAATAATTCCATAGTTTCAAATCGATACTTTTTTTTCAGTTACATTTTTCTACTAAACATTAAAGTAAGTAAATGACTTAATTCTTAATTCTAATCGTTCTATTTGTTATTTTTAGATGTTAATGAAAATTTTCCCTGGAAAAATAAATTTTAAATTCTTAACATTTGCATGAATGAAGAATTATTTTAAAAACAAAAATTTGACAATTATTCGAGAATGGTTAAGATGAGGTTTATAACATTTCATATTTCTAAAGAATCATTACTTCATTGAAAATCTTAACGGAAGTCATTTCATAATGACATGCCAGTTAAATTTTAGGAAATAAAAAATTATATAATATGAATTTTTAGCAAACAGGAAACGATAAATTTTTTGTATTTGGCTTTCGAATGTGTTATGCAAACAATTGTAGCCGAAAAATAATTTGTATTTTTCGTTGTTTCTTTTCCCAATGAAGGAAGATAATAGCTGTAGAAAGTGGGGGGGGGAGAGTGCAACATCTGGGAAAAGGTTTTTGACCCCACCCTTCATTAGTGCAGCTGGATTGCAAGTCAACATCTACACGCAGGTCTCTATTCATTCGCATTTGAGATCAACATTAAAAAAGAAAAATCGTTCAGAAGATCGCTTGTTGTCAATTACCTGGAATGTTTGCCACCTTCCGAATCTTTACCTTAATTTAACCTCAATTAAGATATTGAAAAAGTGTTTTGTAAATTATTCTTTGTGTTCTCCGTCTCGGAAGAATATGCAATGTATTTTAGGTTATTATTAAAAAAAAAAAACTTACAAAAGGTTTTGATGATGATACACCATGCTAATAAAAGCTCGAACTTTGCAAACAAATATCTTTTTTTTTTTTTTTTTCCTTTTCTTTTTACGTATAATAAATTCTCCAGATGTTAATTGATTATAATAAAGGAACACATTACGAGATAGAGACTATCATAGCTGAAAACAACTGAGTTCTTTTGAGTTAATTTAATTGATAAATAAATGTGAAGTTGAAAAGCTAGATTTAAAAAACGTATTATTTCTCAAAATATTTTATCTATGTATTTTGAAATATGTGGTATATATTGTTACGTTTTTAGCGAAGCGGGTTCGGATTGAATGGACTTTTCTTGAGGACAGCACAAACGAATTTATTTACAGCTATTTACAGGATAATTGATAAAATTGATAAAGTAAAAATTTCAGATAAACACAATCCAGCAGTCAACAGTCACTTACATCATAAATGCAAGTCTTTCGCACAATAAACACAGAGTGCAAAATAGCTATCGTATATCACAGCAACAGTAAATCGCAGCGAGCTCAATAATACAACGTTAAAAAGGAAACACAGCTCACTAATCCGCTAGTCCAGCGAGACGCTTCTCTTTCGAGAGGGAAAAAAACTAACTAATTGACTCCGGCTACTCGTCCCTTATATGGCCGAGGAAGCGCGTACCCAGAAACTCGTGAAACTTCTCAAAACAACGCGTGCAATCTAGCGGCTACTAGACTATTCCTTCCGCCAAACCAATCAAGCCGGCGCGAAGCTCCTCTCCAAACGTCGCCATTTTTGGTACGTTTTCGCGGCACTCGCCCGCTTGTAACAATATTATTAATTACAATGTATGGTACTTATTAACCTTGTGTTTTAAAATATATGATTTATATTAACGTGTTAAAAGAAAAAAAAATCACATTTTAAATTAGTACTTTCTTAGACATCAAAAATTCTATCCTATTTTACTTCCATCTTGCTGAATACTGTACAGAACAAATTATAGTTACACTGTAGCATTTATCAAACATAGCTTTTCCTTCCTAGTTTCATCTCCCTCGTTTACAATGTGTCCTATTTTGAATGCAAAAAGCCTTGACAGGAGAATTTATCTGTCATTAAAGCGCGTGTTCTTACTAAACTCGCGTAATTTAACTGGTTTATAACGTGATTGATGATTTAAGGCAGTGCTTTTAAAAGAAATGAAAAACTCATCTTAATATACAGGGTGTTCATTAATTATTGTAGGATTTTCCGCTCCTCATAACTTTCAAATAAAAAAATGTTAATTCTGTTTGTTTACTTTTTTCTTTCAAATATTCTATGGAAGTGTATAATCCCACCCCTCCCCGTGTCGAAATAAAGTAGTTTGGAGCATCAACATTGCTTCTTAATCCTCTCATTTTTCTACGTCACTTCCTATGCCATTGTCTAAAAAATCACGTTATAATATTATGAGAATATTTTTCAAAAAAAAAAGTGAAATATCTGAAATTTAATATTTTTTACAACTATCTCTAGTTTTGCTGCTTTTAAAATGCAGAAATTCTCTTTGCTCTTAGGTCAGAAAGGTGATGCTCCAAGTCTTCGCCGAGCAGAGCAAATCACTGGAAAGAAAATTACCTTCTATGAATGTGATCTCATGGACAAAGCAAAATTGTCTGGAATATTTTCAAAGGTAAGTTATATCTGCAGTTTTCAGAACTGTCCCTGAGCTTATCGAAAAAATGTAACTGATCTCTTTATTTATTTTTTTCAGCACAAAATCGACTTTGTCATTCATTTTGCTGCTGTGAAAGCAGTAGGAGAATCCATGCAAAAGCCACTGTTTTACTACAAGAACAATGTTGTTAGCACAATTTATTTGTTGGAGGTAAATATAAAACAATCATTGAAATAGATTATTTTAAATTTTGTTTTACATCCTCCAATCTGTTTAAGGAAAATTATCAATACAAAGTTTTTTTTTTTAATATATCTATGTTGGTCTCAAATTCATTCATTGAAAAACTTCATTCTTTTGGTAATTTTTTTTATTCAGATTTTATTGATACTATATATTTTAAAATATACTTATTCATCAAGAAGTATTGGTAAAAAAGATCATTACATTATAGGAAGTTACCAACTTTAAATTTATCTATTATTATAGAATTCAAAAAGATTCTTTTCTTACACAAGTGATTTTATTTAAATATTGATTAGATTTTCTTTTCAAAAAGTAGAAGAATAATTCATTTGATTTATTTTTAAAATGAAGAAAACCTTTATTTCTTCTTTTTTTCAATCTCATAGATAGCAAAAATAATAAAATGCATCCATTTTGCCAAACTTTATAAAAGAAATTTTTTGTCATGATATCCTAAATTTTATGTTACAGGAAAAGTATGAAACGTCGGCATATAAACTACCCAGGCATTGTATATAATTTTGAACATTTTTAGACAAAATATGAAATATGAGAATTACTAAATACTTTCCTTAAGTATTGTATACAATACCTCGACATTCTGTAGAATGTTTAGCTATGTATACAATACTAAAGGAAAGTATTTAATAATTCTCATATTTCATACTTTGCCTCAAAACGTCCAAAAAAAGTAGGCAAAGTATACATACAATTTAGGCAAAGTAAGAACAAAAGTTCCTGATAAGACTATTATATAAATGACGTTCATTTCTCAAAAGCGCAAATGCTATTACTAAAAAGTAATGAGACTGCCATTAAAAAAATTATTCAAAATACATAAAGAATAATAATCATTGTACAAAACAAAATTTACACTTTTCTTATTAAGGGAAACCAATTAATAATTAAAATAAACATACTTGTTGGAACATAAGCTTTAAATGACATTTTGAATTGCATTTCTTGAGGAATCGGAAGTCTTTTTTCATTTGGCATTCTATTGAATGCCTAGAAAACGTGCGAAATATGAATAGTCTCATACATATGCTGGCTGGTTTTAGGAATAATGTATAATTCCTAGGCATTCTATTGAATGCCGGATTTCATACTTTGCCGATAACATATATATAACGTGGTAGTATTTTAGACTTCACTGAGTATAAACAAGCAATACATATGCTAAGCTTCTATAATATAAATAATAATTCCTCATAAGAATCTGAATTATTTTATAACCATTTGCTAAACTTATTTAATTTTTTAAAAGAAATTAATAAATGTTACTTGTAAAGTGTAGAGCTTTTTATTGCTCTAATGTCCAAGAGTCAGATTCTCAATTCATCTCAATGTTTATATTTGCACTCGATATATAAAGCATTTTAGAATAATAAAGATTAAAATGAAATCTGCCAGGCGTATTTCAATGTATCATGCCAGAAATTAATTTCTTGAACGGCCAAGAACCACGTGCTCGTGCAAGTTAAATTATATATATTTTCATTCATTTTAATCGTTTCATTGAATGAATCACTTTAGAACTGCCAACAATCAACAAAAACTTTGTCTCTCATTGATTGTTTTAAAAAATATCGCATTTCCTATTTATTTCATTTCATATAAACACTTGCTCAAAATGATATTTTTCTAGGTTTTATTGGCTGTAGTCATTAACTTTTTTTTTTTAAATCAGAGCTTTTGTAAATGTGATGGCATCAAGTTATTATATGCTGATTTTTTCGGGGGATGCTCGTGCAAATAATAAAATTTTTATTTTTCGCCTACGGATTATTGTTGACGCCAGAAATCTCAACCCCAAAAGAACATCATGTTCCGACATGATAAAAATGGAGAAAAATATTATTTTAGAAATAAAATTATAATTAAAATCTAATACAAAATAATCCGAATTTTTTAAACTTTAAAAATATATTATTTATTGATTTCATCAAATGCAGGTGTCACAGATAGATTTTTAATCCATACTTTTTCCTAGGTTATGAAAGAGCATGGAGTTTACAACATGGTTTTCAGTAGCTCGTGTGTTGTGTACGGAAACCCTCAATACCTTCCTATCGATGAAGCCCATCCTATAGGAGATGTGACGAATGTTTACGGACGAACTAAATACGCCGTCGAACAAATGTTGGCTGACATCTGCAGGGCAGAAAAGGTTACTTTTTAAGATTTATTTCAAATTTTTTCAGTTGTTGCTTCATTAAAACAATATTCATGTTGATCATCATTATCTCCCCAGCAATGGAACATCATCTCTCTTCGATACTTTAACCCAGTCGGTGCCCATCCATCCGGCTTAGTAGGTGAGGATCCGACCAGACCCTTCACAAATCTAATGCCATACATTGGACAAGTAGCCATGGGGAAAAAAGAGGAGCTGGTGATCTATGGAAGTGATTATGACACGGACGATGGCACTGGTGAGCAAAATTACGAATATTCTCTCAGCAATTGCTCCAATTCTGTCAAGTGAAATAAAAAGAACAAAATCATTCTCTGTGCTCGTTTAGCTCGAATCAATCTATCAAGTATCGATAATCACGCGCCAAACTCAATAAATCTTGTCAACTCAAGTAGCATTTCACAACGCCATGAAAATTTAATTCAAACCTTTTTTGTGCGGGGGGAAAAAAGCCAAATGAAATAATTTTCTGTGAAATTCTAAAAGGAGCTTTTTTTTACCCGGTTCAGCGCTTATATTTGACAATATATTTATTATAATACAAAAAAAAATCACCGAAATCTACGGTCATAAATTTCAAGTTATGTGAGAACATTATTATATTTAAGTGATTATTTCTTTCAATTAATTTAAGTCATTAACCAACTTAAACCGATTTGAAAAAATTACGAGACCTTTCTCTCTCTAATGATAATAGTTTATTCAATTTTTATTTTGAATTCTTCTAGTTGGCAAACAAAGTTTGGGGAGCACGACTAATTTTAAGTTTAAAAAAAACAGTAATTTCTACGAAAAGTTTACTATTACTGGAAGCTATTGTGTATGTTGTAAAATCCAATGAACGTGATGCAGATTCATAATAAAATCATATTCTAATATTTACAGAACTTTGAGAAATACGATTAGTACGAATGCGTTTATAATATCATTAAAGAATAAATATAAGACTCGTTTTACAAAAATGCGATAGTTAAAACTAAAAAAAAAATCAGAGAGCGAGATCAATTATTTAAAAGTGTTGTTGTTGTGACTAATGGCACTTGCCGTGGGCAGACCCCCGCTGATACGATCAGCAGATTTTAAGCCTAAGAAATGCGTCTTTGTTTCACACGTAGCGCCCTCTAGTACCAAATGTACGACTTATCTACTCACACGCTACAGCCCTTTTTAGGGGGCGATCTTCATTAATGCAAATTCATTCATTCATCTCAAATCGCAATTTAGACCTGGAACAGAGAACGATCAACTCTGACCCAGTACCCCCAGTGGTATTACTCTCGACATGGAGGACTTTGCGAATACGAATAGATTTAACAAGTGCCAGTCGCCATTACATTCGGGGAATCTTCTGGCCGGTGAGCTTCAAACCCGTTAACTAAGAAATACGAGTCTAACGCTCTACCAACCAGGCCATTCCAGCCTATTATTTAAAAGTAAAAAATCGTTATCAAACTGGAAGATGACGTCATTTTTAGAAGCAACAAACAAAATGCAATTGATATTAACTTTAATTAAATATTTCAAACAATGCTGGCAAAACAAATCTCAAATGTCATGGGTCAGGTGACTCGCTATCCATCAATGAAAAAGTAAATATTTCTTGCCTAAGTTTTTTAGAATACACCCCCCCCCAAAAAAAAACATAATCAAAACATCATGTTTTCACCTGATAAAAAAGTTAAATTGTTTTATATTCTTTTTTTCTTTATTATTTATTTTTTGCATTCACTGTCTTGAAATATCGTACTTGTAATTATGCTATTTTGATGCCTATTTAGCATAGATTTGTCTAAGGTTGAATTCGATGAATAATTAATTGAGATACCATCTAGGATGGGAGTAAGATAAAAAATAGATCGTATTTTAATAACGCGTTGCCATTGCATTTACAAAAGCTCAGATTTTTAAAAAAAGTTAATCACTACAGCAAAAAAAAAATCTGCCATTTTGTGCACGTGATTATGTGAAATGAAATAAATAGGGAATGCGATATTCTTTTAAATTAATACATGCGAGACAAAGATTTTTTGGATCGTTTGCAGTACTAAAGTGACTCATTCGATGAAACGATTAAAATGAATGAAAATATAATTTAACTTGCACGAGCACGTGGTGCTTGGCCTTTCAAGAAATTATGCTCTGACATGATACATTGAAATGTGCATAGAATATTTCATATTAATTTTTATTTTAATACATCTAGGTTACCAAATATCTATAAATATATAAAATCTGATTTTTAAAGTATAACAATAATATACCAAATTTACAAGGGTTTAGAACTGTGAAAAGCTTCTGTTTCATTGTGTTCATTCAGTTATTACAGTGTTTATGAGCAGCAAGCTTCTGTTTAAATAACAGTGAGTACTAACGTAAATGACACCTAATCATAAATATAAATAAACAAGAACGTGCATTTTCAAAAAATTACCAACATAAAAATTTAATCTAAAATTTAAAAAATACCAGGTTTATAAAATAAAAATAGAAATCTTTGAGTGTGCCAATTTGTATTTATGAACCTGATGATTATAGCATAACATTTTCAATTTGCAATTAAAAACATTATTTGTCATTGCTGTGTGATAATGGAAGTAATTCATTCGTTATAGGAAATTCACATATATAATATAACATGCAATATTTACTTGTAAAAATATCCTTTATTTAATTAGTGTTTCGACTATTTTCTTTTTGGAAAGCCCTCTATTTTTCTTACGGGTAAATTTCTAAGCACTAATCCATATATTCAACTTTGTTATTAATAAAAATAGTGTTAGGAATAATAGTAATTGTCACACAAAAGCTATAAGAAGATGGACTCTATTGTCCATGAAAACGCGTATTAAATATTCGCAACTCAAGCAACAAAATTCAGAGCGAATCAACTCTACTTAATCCTCTAATTTCAAATAATAGCGAAGCTATAGATCTGCACGGTAGCGAGAGAAGAGACGCTTCCTCAAACTCAGCTAATCGCGTAGCTTGTCCTCCGAACTGAACTGACGCCCCGCCTTTAAGGCGCGTCTTAAATAGCGTCCTACTTAATTGGGCGGGGCAAACTTAAAAAGGGCTCGTTCGTTCCAGACGACTCTAGAAATTTCTCCATTATTCTTTAATAACAAATCTTTATTTATTAGCTTCTACTACACATTTTAGCGCGTAGTAAAAGCCGTTAGCGACCTCATTATGTCGCCAATGCCCCTATATCGCCAAATTTGTCAAATATAACGATCTTCTGTTGTAAATTCCCTTTGAACGATCTTTCTCGTTGATGCGTGATTCCATTTCAATTAATTTTATAGAATTAAACTATTTACAAATATTTGCAGAACGATTCAGAAATATTTACATCTAATTTACACAAAATTCATAACAATAGTAATCCTCCATCATCTCCATGATATATTTTTAATCCTAAAATTATCTTAGTTTTTGTATTACAATAGCAGTGGTTTTTTGTAGGTTATTTAATAGTTGTTAGCTTTTATTTATAAAAAATATCCTTTCTGCTATTCCTATATTCATTCTATCTAAATTTAGTGTTTGGATAAGTGATAACAATAAATTTTCAGTAATATGGTAAATATGCCAAAAAAGTGTCGCATTAGTGGAAGGCCAACGAAAAGCATATTTTGGAAGCAAAACCTATGTTTCTTGTGCGAAATATACAAAAATTTACAGAAAATTAAACTATATTACAAAGTGTGAGCAGTACTTACTGTTTATGTTGCTCCAAGATCACTAAAATCTACTTGTCACTGTGACTCGATCTTCTCTTTAATATCTCTCAATCGCCCTTTTTAAAACGCCAAAAAAAAAAAAAAAAAAAAAAAGGCCCAAATCAGGGCAATGCCGGAGTTTTTTAGTATTTACATGATTTTTGTCGCAATCTCACTAAGAACCTGCTATGTGTATGAGTTGGAATATGATTACAATACAAACTTTCCTACACTAGCAGACGTGACAATTAGAAGAATATTATCAGTCTCTGATTATCATTAGACAATAGATTTTCAAATAGCTTCTAAACAAGAAATTAATCTTATTAAAAATGTTTATTCTTATTGTGTTATCTTGAAAATTCTTGATGGAATATATAATTCCAAATAAGAAAATTACTTAGAGGGATATAAGTATTTGAAAAGCTGTTTTGCAGAATTTAATCTTTATCCTTTCTAATCAGAATGAATGCAATTAATAATTGAAAAAACAGTATAGGGGGAATAAAAAGCTCGAATAACCCTTCATTTCTCACAATTCAATAACATTTTCTAATATACTAAATTCAAATTCCCAAAATAAATTAAATGAATCATTTTGGTAATTTCAAAACGAAGTTATTTCAGTTGGAAAGAGTTGAAATAGTTTTAATGAAAGTTTATTTGAATTTTAGAATAGTATGGACTTCTATTTATTAATTGCAAAAATGATCCAAAATTATATTAATTTTTCTAATTTTACAGGAGTACGAGATTTCATTCATGTGATGGACTTGGCAACAGGCCACGTTGCAGCCCTAAAGAAACTTGATAAGAATTCTCGATACAAGGTAAATGCAGATTAATTTATAAAATGTTATAAGAATAAATTGAGGAACACAAAGGTCAGACTTTGCAAGAGACAAAATATTCTTTCATATATTTCTTTATCGAAAAAATACTCAGGAAAATATGAATTGAATTAATTCTAAAACAATCAGCTCTGTACCGAATGAAGGTCGTGATACGAACCTGAGACCCTAGGGCCAGTAGCCGAGTACCATGACCATAATACAAAAGTCGACATCGGTATCGTAGATGTTATCTGTCTTATGAAGTTAGCGCCACAGTATTCCTCCACCAGTGAGTCGGCGGAGGGACGAACGATTTTCATAGCGCGAAGCATTATGGAGAGTGGCTGCTTGCTTGCGTCAAGTGAGTCTGAAGACTTTGTTTTGTTTGCTCGATCAACTGAGTCTGACGACTTTGCTTTGCTTGCTTGCGTCAATTGAGTTTAACGACTTTGTTTTTGCTGCGGGTAGATGGCGCCACGAACGACTGCCCCAGGAGGTTGCGTTGCTAAGATCACCAATGTGCCGGTTGAAGGTCGCGATAGGAGCCTGCGACGCTATGACAATAATGCAAAAGTCGACTTCGATATCGTAGATGTTATCTGTCTTATGAAGCTAGCGCCATAACTCTCCAATATTTTTAAGCCTTAAATCTTCTTCTGCTGAATAAATTCTTATTTTTATTTAAACATTATCGAATTGTTTTCATTTCATGTTTTAATATTAATTTTTTAATTAAAATCTCTAAAAGTGTTTCAATGTTTATTAAAGTCAAAAACAGATAGCATAAACAAGAAACTATCGAAATTATTAAATACCATGTCTTAAATATTTTGCCATCTCAGAATTTCAAAGAATATATTTAGAAATACATTTTGAACTATATTCCCTCTAGCAGATTCCTTTAGAATTTTTCTTCATGTTAGAATCAAATAAATGATTATATACGTTTTATAGACTCTAAAAATCTTTGTAAAACAATGCTTATTTACTGTATTAAAAAATCGCAATAAATATATATAATATGTGTGTAATGCATTATTATTATTTGTTGTAAACAGAAGGTGGCGTCGTGGCCATAGAGTTTATATACCAGCTCTATGGTCGTGGCCGAAATCAGGCAGAAGACAGGTTTAATTTTTAAGTTGGTTTATTCCATCACAGGAAGCAGGCATTATGTACAAGCAAAAGCGACGAGCACAACACAAAAACGGAACGACGAAAATCTAAGCGTAAAAAGGGGCGGGGAATCATTATCCCTGGTCTTAAATACAAAGACTTTGAGAAGGAAAATAATTTTTCACAGTGCTTATACAAAGACATTTCGTTGGGGATTTCCACATAACACACCTTAACAGGCAAAGGAAACACCGGGGTCTTTTTAAAGGAATGTGCTTGGCTGGACAATTTTCATCTCTCACATGGAGCGTGAGAATTAGTGGACTTTTAGCCGAGTCAGGAGTTTTACAATGCTTCTGTTGAATTAATTAACTAGAATAAATGGGAGGGATCAGGAAGAGAAAATTCTAGAATGAAGTTACTATGGCTAACTTAAATTGAAAATTAGGAAATTAATTTGAATTCAGAAGTTTATATATGTATATATAATTGACGGTTTGTCTTGTTTCGAAAAAAATCTTACTCTAAATTTCAGTGGTATGCAGATATTCGATGATCAGCAGCTTACTCGCAACTTTTAATATAATAATTTTTTTTCATTTGGAATTAAAAAAATAATTATTGTATTGTCCACCCCCTCCCCTACATATTAAAACAATTAAAGGTATGTTAGCAGATAAAAGAATCCGATATCGAAACAGGCCACGTTGGCAAGGTCTCTCGACTTCAGGTCCCCTTAAGAATCTGATACACGTCAAATCCGTCCGTGCCAAACATCCTCCCGCTTGTGTGATGTGGAGAGGAAAATGCCAGCTCAGGTGCCCTCCTCGTCATCTGACCACAGTTTAAACTGACGAGGTCAATCCCAAAATAGCCCTAGCGTTGCTTTAAAATGGAGCATTAATATAACTAAACTAAACTAAACCAATATTAAACTACAACTTAAAGAACGTCAATTATCTTTTGTATATTTTTTAGACAATATCGATAAAAAAAATTATATCTTGCTCTATACTAAAGCGAAATTTTTGTTCACCTTTTACACGCCAGTGATGCCAGGGTTGAATTATCGGCTCCTTCAAGACGTTTCGTTGTAATAAATGCAACCTATTTTCATTGCTCATTGTATATTGATAACAAGCGGGCGAACAAGCAATATATTGTTACAAGCGGGCGAGCGGCACGAAAACGCGCCAAAGATGGCGACATTTGGCGAGGAGCCTTGCGCCAGCTTGATTGGTTTGGCGAAAGGAAGTCTAGTAGCTGCTGGATTGGGCGCGATGTTTTGAGAAGTTTCACGAGTTTCGGGGCATGCGCTTCTTCGGCTATATAAGGGACGAGTAGCCGGAGTGAGTGAGTTAGTTGAGAGTTTTCTCTGAAAAAAAAAAAGAGTCTCGCTGGACTAGAGGATTTGAGAGCTGTGTTTACGCTTTGTATTATTGAGCTCGCTGTGATTTATTGTTTACTGTGCTATACGATAGCTGTTTTTACAGTCTGTTTTTATTGTGCGTAAGACTTGCATTTACGCTGTAAGTGACTGTTGACTGCTGGATTGTGTTTATCTGAAATTTTTGCTTTATCAATTATCCTGTAAATAGCTGTAAATAAATTCGTTTGCGCAGTCCTCAAGAAAAATCCATTCAATCCGAACCCGCTACGCTAAAAACTTAACAATATCTTCTCTTTTTTTTAATTAAATGAAGGATAAAACATTTTTAAGAATAGAAATGTAAGTTATGTTTGATTTCCCATACTGAAGCATACACCATTTTTATATTCTTATTAGGAGATTATTATTAAAAAAATACATAATAGCAAAAACTCTAACAATACTTTTTAGGAATTACAATATAATTATAATCATGTTTTTGAGCTCCTTAAGCATTTAAAAGGAAACCTCAACATTTTTATACATATGATTATGTGTCTTTTTACTTTTCAGAGTGTAAAGAGTAAGTAAGAATCCAAAATCAAACACAGAAATCAAAACTAAAAAAATTATAGAATTTGTTTTACATACTTCTCTAAAAATAAAATTTTTATAAAGTATTTAAGAATTATTTCTATAACAGTATTCATTTAATGTATTAAAATGAGCTAATATATGGAATATATCTAACAATAACATGTTTGTATTGTAATGTTTAAACATTATAACATTGTGAAAATTACCAAGATACATTTTATTTATGGCTAAAATATTTTGAATGGATCAATTTAAAAATGTTTATTTCTACTTTAGGTATATAATTTGGGTACTGGTCAAGGCATTACAGTTGCTCAATTAGTTGAAGCCTTTGAAAAAATTAGTGGCAAAAAGGTAAAGTAAAAATTATCAACCACACAATTTAAATCTTTTTCTCTAATAGTTTATCAAAAAAAAATTGAGTGCATTATAAATTTTTAGAATCAAAATGTCTTTTAAAATTCATAGTTTGTAGACGGATACTTTGCATAGAAATATATCAACTGTTACTAAATATAGATTTTTAATTGGAAAAAATAAACTTTTTTTAGGAATTTTTTCTTTTGTTTTGTTTAAAATGTCAACAATTGTTTTTTGAGAAATAAAGATAAATCTCAATCTCAAAAATTTTGCCATAGATCTCTTGCAGACTAGCAGACAGAAGGAGAGGAGATATACCAGCCATTTGGGGAGATTGCAGATTGGCTGAAAAAGAACTTGGTTGGAAGGCACAATATGGATTAAAAGAAATGTGTAAGCAATTTTCAGTATTTATTGCAAGGACACTCATGAGTATATGAAAGATATATATGAATTTATGTACAACAACAAAAACAATTAATCAATTTATTACTAAATAATCTGAATATTTTGTTGAGAACACAGTAATTTTAAGAAAACAGCTCTGGTCTTAGTTAACGATCATATTTTTAAAAAATTAAAACATCTTTTTCAATAAGGTGAACTCTGTAAAATCCTCATAATATAATAAAATGACCAGGTGAAATTGAACAAATTAATTTTTAAATTTTGAAATATATTAATGCTCATGAAAGTCTATGATAATTTGGAAGGAAAAAAAAGGATTCAGATTTATTTTTTTAAAAAATACATAGAATTTCTCCATTATAAATACAAATTTCTTTTCCAAACTACAAATATAATGTCATCCTAACTAATTTAAGGATTGATCATTCAAGTCTCCCACAAATATTAACTTGACTCAGAGTTACCACCAGCTTATAGTACTTGTGATAACATTTTAACCATGTAACACTTTTTAATAGATTGTTTAGCTCTGACTTCCATTATATTTGTAATTTATCACATATCAACACCTTTATATTTTCAAAAGAATAAGGAATTTTACATGATATTTGATTATATTCATATACTTTTTTTAACTTTTGCTATTATTCATTACTTTTAATTTAATTTATGTATAAAGTTACAAATATGTTCTGAACCTTAAGCTTTGGTATAATTAATTCTTGCACCAAAATATTATCCACATCATCAAACAAAGTAAATACCTTTTCAATTATTTAAGAATTTGATACCATTTAGATCTTTCTATCAATTGTAATATCAAAATATTAAGAAAGTAAAAAGTGATTAAAAAGCAAATGGTTTTAGACTTATGCAATGTGTTTCAATTAATTCATGTCCATATTTTAAATACTATTTTATTTTTAATAATCTGAAATTGATTTTTAAGACTGTTTCTTATGTTTTTTAACTTCAAATAGGTGAGGATTACTGGAGATGGCAAACACTTAATCCTGAAGGTTACAGAACAGAAGTTTCCAATGGAAATTCTAACTAAGCATTATTCCATTCAATATCAAACATCTGTATTAAGTTCATTGAAGTAATTTATATCCCACCAAAGACAAAAGTCTAGATGTGCTAAATTCTGGAAGAGGTATAAGAAAATTCATGTACATAAATTTTTTTTCAAAAAGCTAAAACAGAAAAGGCACCTTGAATAGGAGAATAAAACTTATTTATGAAATACGTTGCTCAAATTTTCTTTCAATCATTTCCACTCATTGTGCAAAAAAAAAAAAAAAAAAAAAAAAAAAAAAACCCGCACATATATGATTCTTTTGCTCTCTTAGTATGCCTGTTCTGTGTTTCAAATTTGTAACTGACCTTTCGAAAGT
>JAOUZG010025323.1:3418251-3451562 GCA_026289955.1 Argiope argentata
AGTATGCCTGTTCTGTGTTTCAAATTTGTAACTGACCTTTCGAAAGTAGCCAACTTCACTATATTCATTGTATTTTGCAAGACACATTTTGGCTATCATACTAATGAACAAATGTAAACACAAACTAAGTAATATTAAAATAATTAAGTGTTATTGCTAACTTTTTATGGCCACAACCAGTAACATTCATGTTTTACGTCAGTCAATAATATTTATTAAAAATGATGATTTCACTATTCCAAATTCATGATCTCTCGATTGTTGTACTATGGAATGACTAACATTTTGATTAATTTATTAGATAAAGTAAACTATTCTTGTAGATTAAAATTTGAAATTTCACATTTTAATTAACTAAAAATTTTATTTTCATTTGACACTTATACATCATTTATTCAAACAAGAATAAAAACATTCATTTTAAAAACAGGGGGAATAAAAACACATATTGAATAAATAATTTATTTTTGGCTCAACAATTTCTTTATATCAATTTACCAATGTATTTTGCACGTGGATATTTTTCTTTCAGCTCTGGCCACTGAACAAGAAATCGATCTGCTAAGTGATATAAGATTTTACCAGACAATGACATTGTTTTAACTCTGCATATGCTTTCAACATAAACTATTTTGATCTGTTTCCATCCCAACACCTATGAAAACAAACATTATCATAATTAATAATTATTATTTTATATAAAAGTTTTATTTTAAAAGAAAATATTTGCAGGTACTGCAATGTTCTAAAAATATTATTTGAAAAAATTGATCAGGATATAAATGTTATTTACAAGTATTTATGGAATTTCATTTTTCATAAAAATACTTTATTATAAGGAGTTGGAAATGAGGTTATTTCACAATTTTTTAATAAATAGAAACTAAGTTTGGAATAAAAAACTTTTTTATCAGAACCTAAATTTTAAAAAAGAAAATATGTAACAGTGTCTATGACCAATAGGTAAGAATAACAGCACTTAGCTAAATAACACAAAAGAAATTTAATTCCTTCTTAAGTCTCTGGTATTTTTTATAATTATAGAAATTAATTTATATTGAAAAAAAGCAGAATTCACATTTTCTTAATGAAATTATGAGTAAATTTAATGATATTGGAAATCTGAATTTAATTTTCTAAAACAATAATTGCAAAATATTTAAAATTTATTATTCATATAAGACATGTTTCTACCATTGCAGTTTTTTAGGACTGATAATTTGATCTACTTAAACAAATTTTTGAGCAATTTCTTTTTTCAATGCTTGGTAAAAACTATAGTTAATAAATAATTATGCAAAACAATTATGTCTCTTAAAATGCTGACAAACAACAATGAATTATAGTTCATTTTAAGTGAAAAAAACTAGTCTCACAGAAATAAAGGACACCACTATAACAAGAAAATTTCTTACTGAAAGAATATCAAATTAGACAGCACTTGATAATAATCATTTCTTTAAAAATCGAAATGTACTTACATGTAGTAAAAATGCTGCACCACACAATGGTACGCATGTACCAGGCCCATTGCATACAATCTGAAATATTGAAAAAAAAATTTAATAATTTGCAATAAAAATTGATAAAGTTTCACAGAAATTACATAAATAATTTTTTCAATATAAAAAATTAGTTTTGAAATCTATCATACTTTTTCTGTTTATAAATAAACTTTTTCTAGAATGGAAATTATCTGAGCAATAAAGGAATATCATTTTTTAGTATAGCTCAACTGAATCGACAATTAATCATATTAAATTTAAAACTTTTTCTATTTGTATAAAAATAATTACTGGGTTGATTCACACAACCAGTGTGAACTATATTTTCAAAGCAAATAAAGAAACTCCAACATTGCTGGCTATAAAGCTTCAAGTTTTGGTTTTAAAAACTTAAATTCTGGGAAACTATTAGAATATTTTATTAACTATAAAGACACCTGAATTGTGTATCTTTTACCTTAAAAAATATAGTTATGCTCTTTGCCTTTAAAAAAAAGCCTTATGCTTATGATATTATATACTTTAATTCTGGACTGTAGAATAATAATTTTTAAAATTTTTAAACAAAAAGACATTTTATAGGCTAAAAGATAGCTATAAATTGACTTACAAGATCCGGCTTGTGTTTCAATACTAAATGAAGTGCAGTAATACAAGCTCTTAAAGTAGTAAATATAGTTGACAACCATGACTGTCCAACTTCTCTACTACGAGGTATTTTTTCTATTATGTAGGATTCTGTGCCAGACTGAAAGGAAATTTAACAAATAATTTTTAAAAAAATTAGTTTACAAACTAGACTTTTAAAGTATTATCACTGCCAAATATAAAAACAGAAAAAAAAAAACTATATGAAATTCATCGTTAGATACTTATTTTAAAAATATTATTCATTTCTATATCTGCTTGAAATGCAAATTCTTAAATTTCTTTTAATATGATTAGTATTAATATAAAAATTGAAACAAGAGAATGAATTTAAATTCTGTATTTCCACCATTTATCAAAAACTTATATGCTTATTACGAAAATAATTGGTTTTAGAAACTTGCTGATTTTTTGAGAATATTAGTTATATTTGATTTCAATTCATTAAGACGTATTTTTCTGTCCATGATATTGCGAAATTGCCAGCCCTTAAAGCTGTGTTATTTAAATGTCTTGTTTTCTGTACAATGTGCACATGTTTCTGCACATAAGGAGAGAAATCCCTTGAAATCATAATTCTATTAAAAACATAAATGTGTGGTTCTCTATCTTCTAAATTTTATATTATTGTAAATTTAGTTTTTCATTTATCTTGTAAATTAGAGACATTAAAATGAATCCTTCTACTTTGGCTTTCAACAAAAATCAGAGGATAAAATATTTGATTCAACATTGGAAAGGATATAAATTTCTAGATAATCTGTTACTGAAAATTTAATAAAAATTGATAAAATTCAGAAAAAATGTGAATAAATATTAAGTTGGTATTATAAAAAAATTTTTAATTCATTTTTCTGCAGTGATATTTTTATTAGAGCAAGAAAACATCAAAAATGGCTTAATTTTTTTAATAAAAATCTATCCAGCTCTAATAATTTTATTACCAGATGAAACATTGACATTTTTACTCTCCAAGGCGTATATGTGCCAAATTTAGTATCTGTAGCTCAGAAGGACCTGGCCTGTTAAGTGCCAACATACATACACACACTTATCTTTATTATTAGTAGACTTGTAGTCTATATTAATTCTAATAATATTTATTATTAGATGAAAATTTATACAGAATATTATAGCAAGTAAGCATTTTACTATTTATAATGGCTACCATTTTTTGCCCAGTTATATTTTGAAGAATAGATTGTGTACCTTGAAGCTGCTTTTATTTGTTTGCTTTTTGAAATTTTCATTAATTTAAAAAGTATCTTTTCATGGTAACTTCCCATAAATAATTCCAAACAAAACTAACTTTTACACCATAAGTACATATTTACACCATTATCATTTAAATTATCATTTAGCTCGTTTGCTCTACATATCTTTAATCAATATTTAATTAACTTTTAAACATATTTTTTATGTTTATCTCACAATAATATTTTCATTCTTGTTAATGATATTGAAATCATCTTCATTATTTCATCAAAAATATGATCAGATGACTTTTTTCATTATTGAAAACAAGAGGGAGGATCCAATTTAACTTCTATTAATTTTACAAGATAAATAAAGTGAAGTTATGGTACTGCTAAATAAATTTACAAATGCACTGGACATAATAAAATTACGATATCATTTAACTGTTCCCCATTTAAAAAGTTCAGATACATAGAACATGCAAGACTAATTTAAAAACATAACTTTAATGCCTGACAATTTGAATGAATCCTAAACATGAAGTTTTACCTAAAGATTTAATTGAAATAAATATAGCAATTTCTTTGGAGAGCTAGCTGGTCTATGAAAGGCAACTAATCATTAATAAAACTAATCTATAACAATTAATCTCTACTAAAAATAAAAGAGAGTGTGTGTTGGCTATCTCCAAGACAAACATCCACACCTTGAGTTGCCAAATTTGGACTAGAAGCCCTTGAGAGTGTAGATGTGTGCACCTTAAAGTAATATCTTTCAAAAATTTCAATTAATTAAAAGTCAATACAAAGCAATAATTTTATATTCCCCATCAAAACTGTCAAAAATATTATATTGCAAAAATAAGTTTTACACAACTTAAAATTCAAAAAAATAATTTCTCAATCATACCAATTTAAGTATTAATTATTGCTAAGCTTTTTAAAATATGTTTTAATTAAGATTTTAAATTATTGCTACACTTTTTAATATATTATTTAAAATAATATATTTTATTATATTATTTAACATATTATTTTATAATAATATATTTCACTGTTGTAAAACCACTCAGTGATTTCATTGTTGATCCAAATATTTTAATATGGGTTATTCATTCATTATTGATCATGCAAACACTTATTACTTTCCTATGAAGAATAATTCGAAGTATACTTAAAACAAACTTTATTTTGTAAAAAATTGTACTATATAAGGTTTCATTTCACAAGTAAGCAAAGATAAGAAATTTTATAGTGCATCTATTTTTAAATAATCCAGCAAGAAGATTTTTTTTTTTATTTGTTGAAATTTAGTCTTTTCCATTTTAAATTTATGTGAAATGACAGAAAATCAGGGAAATCAATAACACAATGATGCTTGTAAAATAGTACATTTGACATCAAAATTTAAAAATATTTAACAGAAGTAGCATTAAGAGCAAACTATATAGAATATTTAATTGAACATTTTTCAACTTTTATTTCCGATCAAATCATCTGGTCACCAAAGCCTTTTGCTTAATCACCAAATTAGGCATAAATCATTACATTTTAAACAAATTAACAGCTGAAAATATATAAGCATGATGGAGTGAAAGTATGAATGCTCATTTTGCACAAATCAAAATGCAAACTAATAATTTGATATTTTTGTGTTTTATAAATATAGAAAAGTTATTTTAAAATTTCTACCTTACTTGGTAACGCCTCTTCAAAAGATTTTGCTTTTTGCTCACTGAGGCTATCGGTATCAGCAAGCACATAAACTCGGGGTCTAAATTTCTCGCTGAGATTCTGAATTAAACGAAACATTTCAAATGTATGACCACCTGTAATTTAAAAACATGCATATATGTAAATGTTAGTATAAACTGTTGCAAATATCGAATAGTTGTGATAACAGTATAAAATTCAAAGAATGGAATTGGTAAACTTTTTAATAAAATGAAACTTCTTACGATGTTGATTGTTGATTGTTTTCATATATACGATGTTGATTGATTCTACTAGCTGGAACCAGGGTCCGATTTGGCCTAATTGGGGTCCGGGTCGAAAATTTCTTTGGGGTCCCCCTTTGCTTCCCGACTTCAATAATGAAGAACCAAATTCTATAGAGTAATATCTTATTTTTGTAAAAATATCGCATTTTGCGATATATATGAAAATACAGACTTTTGATTAGACAAATTTATCAATCGTAATTGAAAATGTAACTGAATTCCGCTCTAAAAAGCAATGGATATACGAAACATAGATTTTTTTTCTTTTCAAACGATAAATTAATAAAACTAATTAACTTTCTAATCGATTTCTCTCCCTCCCTCCCCCTTTGATATGCGGGTCATGGGCCTGCCTTCATTAAGCCCTGTCTGGAACACAACAAAAATAAAACAAATGGCTCCGCTGGTGTAGTGTGGAGAGGAGGAGGGGTGCCAGTTCAGGTGTCGTCCTCGTCGTGTGACCGCGATTCAAAATTACGAGGCAAGTTCTCAAAACAGCCTTTGTAGTGCTTTACAACAGAACGTTAATAAAACTAAACTAAACTGTCTTAGACAGGTCCTGGCTGGAACAAAACAAAAATGAAGCAAATGGAAAGAAAGCTAACCAAAAACATTCAAATAATAGTGGTGAATGTATTTGAAGTTAATAATATGTTTCCTTATATAATTTCTAATATCTAAGTAAGCCATTGTGAAATAGGTAATAAAATAGTATTATTGTCGGAGTGTCTTCACAGCACAGTCAAAACTTTTATTAAATTCTCTTCACAGTTAAAAAAAACTATATATTCTATATGACATTTATTTTTAATATTCTAAAAATGCTGTGCATCTTGAAAAATTGCATAAATCTCAACGCTTTCGTCCGTTATACTTTGGTTTTACATAATTCATCCTCTAAGATGATTGAATAAATGAAACATAGTGTATCATCTATCAATTTCAACTCTATATGATTTTTTAAATCTTCAACTGCATTTTCAATAAACAAATATTACAGAGAAAATAAAATAAAATTGTACTTTTAGTACTTATTGAAGGTTAGAGATATAAAATCATAAATGATTGATATAAGGGAACGAGGAACCACAATATCTTCACACAGGGTGTCAAACACTTTGCAACCGGTTCTGGATATAATATTCCTAGAATTTTCCTCATTAACACAATAAAAAAAAAAGATTTAAATGAAAGTTTCATGATGATTAATTAAATTGATTTTCATTAGTTCAAAACTATGCTTCCATACATAGAAAAACATTAAGCTATTTTTTAAATTTCTGTAATCCAAAACATTATGTTTATTTTAAATCCTTCTTTTTTATTTACTTTAGAGTATTCATTCAAAATTTTTGATAATGTTTTGTATCTTCATATCTTATATCTCTCTTTTACCATTTCTTTGTTTTAAAAACAAATAAATAGTATATCAGATTTATAAAATATTGTTTTTTATGTTTTTCAAGCGACTCATACAAATTGGCATATAAATTGAAAGATATATAATGGAAATGTTACGAAAGTTTCCATTTAAAAGTAAAAATCCTGTATTCTTGTCAAATTCTTTTAAAATTTATTCTAATTATATATTTTCAAGACACATTTTTTAGAAGTAGTCAAAAGAGCATTACACACACACAAAAAAAATGTAACCAAAGACATTGAGCTTTGAGAATTACATCTTATCAAAAAGATTAATTTCGTTACTCTCTCATTATTTATAGATCCCGCCTCCACTTCACACATGGGGTGTTTCCAGATGTTCTACCCTTTTCATATCAATTTTATGGGAATAGTTATAAGAAAATGTATACTACTTCTCTTTTACTTTCTACCTCTACCAATGGCTGAAACATAAAATATGTGAAGTTTAGAAAGATGGGAATGGTATATGATTGAAGCTGTGCATTGGAAAAACAAAGTATTTTATCATTATGATGTCTATGAATGAAATGGTACTGTAATGAAATAAATGAAAAATGTATAAATGATGTTGTATATTTCTTTCTTGCATATACTATTCAGCAAAGCACAAATTGCAAAACTAAAAATAGTTTGGAATGGGTAAAAAAACTGGTCTTTAAATCAAATCATAAGAATATAAATGCATGTTAATGTTTTTTAAACAGTATAAAGATCAAACTTATAGTCCTCAAATGCTTTTGGCAATTTTTACCTTGAGCTTTTATAATAAACAGATTATTCAGAAAAATCAAGTTTCACTTCATTTCTTATCAGAGTGACTTAAATAAAATAATCATTTCGAAACTGAATAATAATTTTTTTGTACAGTTGAAGCAGAAGATTGAGAATTAGTTTAAAGCTATGCTTTTCAGTTTTGTAAATCACTTATCCTCAAAGGTATTTAAAAGATATTTGGATATGACATTTATAAACATTAAAAGCTTTAAAAAAACACTAACTAAGCTTTACAAAATTATGGAATGTGTCAAATATAAATATTTGTCAATATAAATATCAAATATAAATGAATTGAATAATGTATGCAAAAAAAATGCTTGAAATATAACAAATATTGTAGAATTATTACAAAAAAGAAAAGTAATAGATCACAAAATTCATAAAATTTGATTACAAAACTGCTGAAATGTGCCATGCAGCATTTAGAGTAGTTCTTATAAGACAGATCATTTTGAAAGATTTGTTTAGACTCAGAAACAGAGAAACTTTCTAAAAATAAAACAGCACATAATAAAATAAGTTGACATTTTAATAACTTCACAGCTTTCTCTTTAAAGTAAATTAAGAAGTCTTAATTTAAATATGTTATCTCAAAAAAATTTACTTGACTGTAACATTTAACTAAAAATATTGCATAGAAAATAAAAATGACATTTAATTCAGGTAACTTTAGTTTTATTTTAATGCTCTATAATGAAAGTTTGATGATATTATTTCCTTCAGTTATCTCTTTCGTTTAGCAAATCAACTCTAAATTAATGCTGTGCATAAGGTAAAATGTTTAATATTCTAATTTAAAACAATATATGATAAATACTGTAATAGCATTAGTGCTTTTTCATGTCAAGGAACAGTCATAATTTCTGAAATATTGCATTTTCATAAACACAAATGATACTTGGCATGAAATAAAGTAGTTTAGATAATCAGCAGTACAGTGTAGCTAGGGAAGAAGATGTAGCAAAGTTTTAGAAAAAATAATAATGACATTTAGTTACCTGAATTAAAAAATTTAATTGTTTCCTTCTTTTTTTTTATTGCAACACAGCAACAATCATTAAATCTAGTTTGTTTACATACTTTCTCAATTGAAAAAAAAAAATTAGTCACTTTTTTCAGCACATTAGTATGTTGCTATTAACTTTGTTTTTCTATGTCCACACATTATCGGGAAGTTTTGATATGAGCTATAGGTAAAAGTTTAAGAGAATTTCAGGATTTATAATGAAGTATTTGAAGCAATATCATAAATATAACATGGCATCATTTTAAGACATTTTGTACATACTGAAAAATTGTCACAGATATGTGAAAGCTTAAATACAAAAACAGATGCAAGAACATTTTATTTGTTTCTTAAGCCTCTGGTAACTTGTATTAATAAATGATATAAAAAATACACACAAAAAAGTCATAAACTAAAAGACAAAATAAAACTGTGTACTTAGAATGCAAATACTTTGTAGAGAGCTCCAATTGAGGAATGAGAAATAACATATCACCTTATCAGTTTAGCAAAAAATATCTGTCAAGACTATGATATTCTCATGAAATCTCAGAGGCATAAAATGAGAAGTCACTTTTTGTAGACAGAAATAGAAATATGAACTTATCCCATGAAAATGAGCTGAGACAGAAGTTGTTTTTTATGTTGGATAGAATAGTTGCCTAAATTTGTGACAGGTTTCAGCAATTACAAAATTTGGTAGAAAAATTTGCCTATCTAATGCCAGCTCAATACTATCATATTAAGATAACACTCAATGCAATCTAAACTACACAAACTTATGAACTGGTTTTCAAAACTGAAAACAAGTTAATTTAAGGGCTTATGTAGATGCTGCAGACGAAATAAATAAATAAATTAATGTGGAACCCCTTGGATTATCATAATTTATTATGAAATGAAAAGTGGATGAAACTGTTCCCATTATTATAACTACACGAAATAAGTCTCATAAATGCCATAACCAATGCTGCAAGAAAAACTTGCTTAAATTGAAATCGATGAAAAAAATTATCAATAAATTACTTTAAGGTCAACTAATCAATTATATTTATTGACCAAAAGCTATGTGATGCTATAGACATTAATTATGAAATAAAAAAACTTTATTTTAAAGAAAAGGAAATAAAAAATTCAGTTAAAGGTAGAAACTTTAATTTTATCAATTTTTCAATAAATATATATATCATGACAACATCATTACAGCTTTAATTGAAAGTTGATCTGTGTCTCAAATTATTTTTTGTGTTATATTTACTATGTGTTTTTAATTTTGTGTGATAATTTCTCCCTGTCAATGCTTATCATAAATGTTGTGTACATATAAATAAGTGCTATATGTAAATTTGTAGCAAATATATTTATTTTATTATAAAACCTACTTGCATTGCTTCTTTATTTGAATTCTGTATAATGCACAATAAAAAATTTATTTTTGCAAATAATAATAATATTTTAGTAAACTTTGGAGTCTTTTGTCATAAAAAAAGTGGTAAATTTGGGAAACATACCAGGCAGTTTAAACACATGCTATGTCATTATAAATTGCTTTCACAATATATATATATATATAATTGTGACTATAAAGTTTTTATTAGTTTAAGACTAGTAGAGTATATTCAGTAAGTTATACAGGCTTTATCACTTGATCCTGCATATGAAAATTCTACAATTATTATGACTTTAGTAAAAGTTAAATTTTATTCCATTATAATTATCTTATGTAATATATAATTTTTAATTATTGTATTTATTAACAAGGAACAGGTTAATTACTATCATACATATTAAAGTCTTCGTATGATAACAAAACTGTATATAAATATATATGAAAAAATAATATATATACTAATTTAAAAACATATTTTATAATAATTACAAATGTTCAAAGTTAATTTGTAACAAATTTAAATGTCCTTTAAACTAAATATATGGCTATTTTACAGAAAAATACTTAAATTCCCTTATGATAACAATTTTAAATCTTAATAAAACAAATATTCCTAGTTAGAATAATTTTAAAGCTAAATTGCACTTTGATAGAGAGTAAATTACAAATTTCTCTCTTATTTTCAATGCAGAATAAATTACAAAATGTGCATTATTTTAGAAACAATTTTTTTATAATCATTTTAAACAAAATCTCATTATATTCTACCAAAATAAATCTCATGTTGGTTAATAATAACATCACATAATATGTTACTTTAGAGTATATTATACTGATTTTTCATGTCATTTCAAATTACAAATAAATCGTTGTCTCTTCGCAATTTTAAACAAAAGGATAAATAAATTAAACATTAATTTATTTGATATTAAAAGTTCGATTACCTGATCCTAAAGAAATCAGCAATTTTACAGAAAGCGATTTTGCTCTTGGTAAAACTTGTTTTGTTTGATGAATTCGTAAATAGACGATAAAAATACGAACAACAAACAGGCACAATAATGTGCATACAACATTTTGAAAAAAGAAGAAAATTTCCTTGGACATAATGAAAAAAGTTTTTTTTATCTTGTTTAATTAAGGCACACAAATAAGTGAGCAAAATATTGTAATTATCTGTGAACAAATTATTGTGATTATTGCTCGGATTCGAATTAGAAATCATCCAAAACTACTTTCAGTTGCTTCGAACTCAACTATCAAATTTCACATCACACACGCTTTTTTCAAAATAAAAACAATACAACATCCAGATGTCCGGTATTTGGGTTTGCTTCAAATGTCTCTTTCATATTTTTCTGAGTGAAATAATTAATTTTAACTATATTTATTGCTAATATATTTATTCTATACCAAATTATTTGCGTATCTTTCTTAGAATACCTTCAATAAATGATTGCAAATCAGTATGAAGCTCTAGTGCGATAGCATCTATCGCACCAGACCAAACTCGAGTACTCGACTCGACAAATCTTTCGGGTTCAATTTTTTCCTCCTTGCTATAGTTTTTTTTTTTCACCCTAAGATTTAAATTTATTGATTTCCGATTTCCTATTTCCTAGGCCATAGTAAGACTATTTTGGAAAGAATCTTTAGGGGTTTTTTTTATGTTTTCATCAAAATGTTTAAAAATAGGAGAGAGTAGCATTTTTTTTTTCTTTAGCTCATGGTAAGGAACCTTACGGTGGAGTAAGGGGTTCAGCAAAGAGCCTGTCAGCTCATGCCAGTTTGGAAAGATCTTATAAAAACCGAATTCAGACACCACTACAACTTTTGGAATGGGTTGTTTTAAACATCACTAATTAGATTTTTTTTTCTTTCTATTCAACTGAAGAAGACTGCTAAATCAGAGTACTTCTTGATATATAGCTTTGATGATGGACATTACAACAATACCATGCATTCATTCCCTTATCAATATCTAAAATATTAATGAGAAATTTTCTTTGGATTCAAAAGCTTTAAAAAAGATTTATCAAAATGTTCTGAAAAATTTATATTAATAGATTTTTTCCATCTTTTAACTATGAAAAACATAACAAAAATTGATGGCTTGGGTATATTTTAGAGAAAGATGAAGTTTTTGATGAAGTAAATGTAACTTTTCTTCAACCATTTGAATCATCTCCATCTTTCTCCTATCCAAGAAATGATATTCTGTGGATTTGAGACAAGGGTGTTCTGGCAAAAGTAAATCCTGTGACTCCTCCATGTTTTTTTGATAGTGATGTAGACCAAACAAATGAAATTTTTTCAAACTTAAAATGAGAAACAGATCCTATTATTTGATTGTAGGATTTTTTTTAGATATATTAATGGAATTGTTATTTCTATGTTCATGTTTATTTTTTTAATGTCAATATTAAAAATACTATATTAATTATTTAAATGGGGAGCTAATAGAAAAGAAGTTTCAATTCTTATTTTTTTCAACAATGAAGTCACTATATTTACAAATTTACATTTAGCCATGTGATTTACAACAATAAAAATCATTGGTGGAATTAATTTTAAAATTTTAATATTTATATTTAAAAAAATCAATTAAAATTTTTAATAAAATTTTATGAATTTTTTTATTATATATATATATATAATTATAGATATACATTGTATGATTATCAAATGGTATTAGATTTTTAAACTTCAAACATATAACACATCTATTACATTTTTATTTTGCTCAGGGAGCCTTTAAAAGTAAACTACATAAAATATTTAATTAAATATTTTAGCAGCAGTTAATTGCAGTAAACTAGTTGGTTACCAGAAGCAATGGTATTTACCAAAAGATGTCAGAGCAACGATCTCATTTAATGAACAATGAAAAAGAAACAAGCAGTTGTACTGGAGACTAGAAAATTTGAAATAAGCATTGACGAATAAACGAGAAGAAAGAAGATACAAACGTATAGAAAATCTATATTTCTTCGCTTGTTTCCTCAAATTCGACTATTGAGCCAAAAATATTTCCAGTGAAATGAAATTTGTCTCGCAAACAATTGGAGGATGAAAAAATAATTTTATACCCTGGGCTTCACTTGTTCTGCTATGTTACTGATATATCTTCCATCCCCTCTTCCACTGCGAACATACAGTTCTCAACTATCATTATCTCCCAAAATTACTAGAAATTTTCCAGAGCTTTATCAATTGCATAAACCTACAGTATCATAAATTTTGCAAACTGAGCATGTGTTGTCCTTCTGAACTTTATTTCAAATGTATCGATTCTTTCGCTTTTTCAATTAAGTATGTGCATTTTCTTATTCTTTGCCCTCTAGGACAGCATGATGGGCCTTTTCTTTTTCTATTGTTGTTGTTACTAATGGCACTTGCCATGGACAAGCCCGCTGATGCATCAGCGGATTTAAGCCAGAAAAAAACTTATCTTGTCTGAAGTAGTGCAAACTAGGGCCAAGAGTATGACTTTAGTTACACACTCAGTGCATTCGCTTGCACAATACCTTTTTACAGGAGAGCACATTCACACACCTCACAGATAGAACACAGAAAAACAACCATGTCCTAACCGGAAATTAGACGTATGCGTTTGTAAACATGATAACAGAAGAAAAAAACGCGCTCCAGGTGGATGAAACTGATTATATGACCTGTATCTCAAATTTATAGATTCCTATAAAATTTTGAAAGAAATTCGTGCACATGAAGTCTGGCAGGTGAATACCATAATTGCAAAACTATTTGGATAAAATTTAGTACACAGAGTTATTATCTAAAGTGCATATTCGTATAAATTTTGAATCATTTCTTTTAAGGAATTGGCAATTTGCCAACCTGTACATTCGCGGTCATTATTTAACAATGTAACAACTAAGATAAATGAAATTTAACATATCATTTTAGGATCAAAAATATATTTTGCTCAATTTTTGAACTAGATATGCGTAAGAATGTCTGTACTTTTTCCGCATTTAAACGCGATAACTCAAAACTACAACAACTTAGATAAATAAAATTCAATAAACAATTATAGCATATAGATAACAATCAGATTTTGAACTAAACCCATTAATAGTGATATCCATAATAATTACTACTATTTTCAATCGGTTGAAAATAAGCCATCAAAATATATATTCCTTTTTCTTAACTAACGAAGAATTTCTTACGAGACTTTGAAGACAAAAATTTGTGCATACGAGACGTTCACGCTTTTGGCCTCAATTTTTATATAGAACTAGAGAAATAGGGCCTTTCTCATGGAGTATGCGATTAAGGATGGAGGAGACCAATCCTAATGGTTATTTTTCTCACATAAAAAGAATAGGTATAGTTACCGCTAAAAAAATTTGGTCATGTGAAGATGATTTAAGTTGTAAAATATCATTTTAAAAACTATGTCTGCATTTAAATATAACAAAAAAATGAAGAGATGGGCGGAAATGAAGAGATGGGTGAAATTCTGTGTGTTGTTTCATAATCAAAATAACAGTAATCGATATAATTGAGAAATTACAAGGTATTCAAAAAAAAAAAAAAACTTCCCCTAAATATGAAGCCTTATCCACTTAATCAATCGAACCAAAATTTCAGACATGGTTGTTTGAAGGTATGCGCTGGAGATTCTGATGATTTTGAACAACGCAGAGCTCAAGGTTACGGTTACAATGAGAGAATTTTGAATGGTAACACCAACTTTTTCCTTGCGCATATTGATCAACGTATTGAAAAACCACAAACGGCATTAGAACGGTTAGAGTGTGACGAAAATTGCCACATAAAGCATTTGCAAAGAAGAGCATTGTAAATGATTAATGACAATACAGAGACGAAAGAGAGAGAGAGAGAGAGAGAAAGCTTTTATTGAAATGGAAAGTTATAATGGAAAGTTAATGGAAGCTTCCACCTTCGCAGGCGACAACGCATTGCATTCGAGAGATTGTGTACAATACCGAACGTAACATGAAAGGAGGAATCTGCATAATTTCACATGTTATCCCATCATTCAATTCTGACACATCTCGTGAACCAGATACAGATAACCCCAGAACCAGAAATCCATAGGAGTGTGGTCAGGGAATCATGGTGGCCACAAAACTGCGATGTTACGAAGGATGACTCTATCACCAAATTGTTGCTGCAGCACTGGTCAAAACATTGGACGACAAGTGGGGGAACCCCATCCTGCATCCATATAATGTCACTAATGACATTCCGTTGCTGCAATTCTGGAATAACGTAATTCTGCAACATTTATTTATACCGAGTACCTGTGACAGAGCACAATTTCAAACCTATGGTATTGACCTCTTCGAAGAAGTATGGACTGGAAACAAATGTGCTAGCGATGTCGCACCACGCAATCACTACGACTTATTGTAAAGGCACTGATGCTAAATCGTGAGAGTTTTTGTCAGCCCAGTGAACACAGTTCTTAGTGTTAACTTTTCCAGTGAGAGAGAAGTGTGCCTCATCCGTCCATAATATCCTTAGAGGCCATCTGTCATCTTCATCATATCTGATGATGAAACAATTTGCGAAGTCCACACGCAGTTGCTCATCTCCAAACTTCAACATCTGGAAGCGCTGAAAACGATAAGGAAGCATCCGCAGAACAGAGCGCAGAAGCCTGAGAACTGGGGTTTAAGGTAAATCCAAATTGTGAGCAATACTTCCTGCAGTATGCGATAGACCAGCAGTAATCATGTTATGCAATTCCGCAACAACTTCAACTAGAACAGATGGTCGTCTGGATCGAGGTCGATTACAAGTGCATCCAGTTTCTTCGCATTTTCTTACCAAATCACGTACACTTAGCTTGTGATTTCACCGATAAATTCGCACTGCTTCGGCAGCCTTTTCCCCGTTCAGATAAAACAGCTTTATCAATTCGCCTCATTGTTTCTTTGTAAGCGTTATCTCGTTGGCACAATCGAACATCTGTCTAAAGACACACTGCTTTTTAAAAGTTTCCCATAAGCAATGCTTTGCACGTGATGTTTTATAATTGGTGCTTCTACTGTCTAACTCTGTGAATTATGCAAAGTGCGTCAAAGCTCTTCCTCTGTATTGTTATTGGTCCTTTATAAGACTCTTCTTTGCAAATGCTTTACGCCGGGAATTTTCGTTACACGCTAATCGTTCCAACGCCATTTGTAGTTTTTTAAAACGCTAACCAATTTGCGCAAGAAAAAGTGAGTTCTGAGATTCGATAATTTTAAGATTCTCAAACTGTAACTGTAACTACCTACTCTGCGTTGTTCAAAATCCTCTCAATCTCCAGCACATACCTTCAAACAACCATGTCTGAAAATTTGGTTCGATTGGTTAATCAGATAGGCCTCTAGGTTTTCATATATAGAAGGATTTTTTTACCACACTGTATATTCTGTAACGACTTCATACAAGCGATGGATAAGAATATACCGAACTAAGTTCCAACGGGAAAGTAACCTTTTGTACCTGGTAGTTACTGATATCGGAGAAATTTGTAAAATGCAAAGAATGCAGATATCTGGTACTCAAAACGAATTACAGCGGTCAAGCTAAATCCAGATGTGTCCGGACGATTTGTGCGGTCTCCACTGAAATGGACATGTGTTTGGAACAAACATCGGGGGAAGGAACCAGGTGTTTCCCTGTCAATAGATAAGAGACACCCGCCTTTCAAACCGACACAAAGCAGTCCGGCGGCAGATGGCATTTCTTTCTGCTGCAGAGACCCACAGCCAAAAGGGAGGCTACCCATCTCTTTGCTAATCGATGCTTTCCCCTCTCATGTGATTGGAAAGATAACTTAGGTCAGATGATCCAATGAAAGTTGGGAACTATCCTGATTGGTCATTTGCAACCGCAGACCGGCCTATGAGACCCAAATAAAAAGGGGACGAAAGAGATGGTCAAAGGAGAAGGAAGCCGACTGACGAATCGAGAGCTAGTTATCGGAGCTAGAATTCAGCTTGGAATGCTGAGCAAATTTATCAGGAGAGAATTTGGAATGTATGAAGGCAGCCGCGTCCTGTGGGCTGAGCCCACGTGAAGTTCATCGGAACATTAGGACTATCGTGCATCCCGTCTGAAGTATGAAAGCTCATCCGAGCTTTGGGAGACCTCCATTTAGTTGAACAGCTTGTCTTCTGAGTTGCTCTTCCTGCCAGTTCATCACCTTACGTTTATGGAATTCCCAGCAGGTTAATCGAGGAGCGGATAATCCCGAACCACGGGCTGAATCTTGCGGGAGTTTCAAGAACTTCGTCATATCTCTTCACCTCCGAGAGAGATTCCTTATTTATCTGAAACAGCACCTTTCCCTAGTGGAACTCTGATCTGAATTACCTATGTGTTTGTACAATAATTAATCAAGAAGGTGTATCTGTGCGAAATATATATATGTATTATAGCTGGAAATAAATAGATTTTTTTTCTCAAAGACCTGAGTTTGTTTTCGGCTCAATTCAACAGCAGTTCGGCCCACGACGCTACAATTCGAATGCAGACAAGTTTAACTATTTTGTCCGCACCATTAGCATATTAGTATGTACTGTACATCGTATGCTGTAGTGCATATATGTTATTATTTTCACAGCTGTTAGTATATTGAGCAAGACAGCAAAACCTCTACAAGCAATTTCTCGATTTTCAAAAAATAATGGCCAATTAAAAAAATTTTTATAATATCCCAAGAATTCTCTTAAATGAAAAATTTGATATTAAAAATATTCTTAGCATGTTCTCTCGTTAAAAACTTGCAATCAATAAAATAATTTTTTACAGAATCACTTACGCAAATTCAATTAAATATTAATATAAAAAGCTCAAATGAATAAAACGAGTCAACAAACTTCGTAGATAAGTGCGGCTTGAGATGTTTTAAAACGTAACCGCTTCTTTAAAACTTGACCCATTTTAAGTTGAAATTTTTTTTTATTGTTTGATAAAAAAAAGTCTAAAAAATTTAATTGTATTATTCCCTTTCTGTATTTATAAAATGAAATATCTTTGTTGTTTTAAAAATCTCTTATGATCTCTATATTAAAAGAATATTCTTTTAAAATTCTGTCATGTACTCCTAGATGAAAAGAACTTCCGAGTAAACTTCGTTCAAAATACTCAAATGACCGTCCTTAAAAAAAACTCTGAACCATGAACTATACTATCAAAATAGCATTTAAACATTACTTATTGTTCAATGGATTAAAAATAATTGTAATCTTGTAATAAGAGCCTATAAAACTATATGCAGTTTTTGATTAAGATGGCATCAATATTAAAATTAGCTACATCCCCCCTCCACAATGGCAATACTTAATATGGATTGCAAATTAGAATTATCTGAGTAAAAATTGCTCTCTTAACATGTAAAATTGTCGCACTCTAATAAAAATTTTCCACTTCATTCATATAAATGACAGAAACGTTCTAAAAACCTAATAATATCTGACAATTATTTAAGCGAGGCACAGTTCCTTTCAGGCTTACATAAACTGATTCTAACTTACATATCTCTCAGCAATTTATGGCATGTTCGGAGATTCGCGGCTCCTATTCCTTCTTCAAAGACAAGTATATCTAAAATCTTCGGTAGCCCATTTTATTGGATCTCCAATTACTAGTGTCCGCTTTTATACATGAAGGTGGGAAATCCTTCGCTTCCGTTTAAAACCTCCAAAATTATCTATTCGAGGAGGATGGTAACTTCTTATAATCATAACGGAATCGAAATCTATTCCTCTTAGCAAGCACAACAGGCGATGCCCGAAGTCCTGATATTTTCCCCATCAAATATTCCATTGTCTGCCATTTCTTTAATTACGCACTCAGCGTCTTTGGAAAGGTGACAGGCCTTTTGAATGTTGCCGAGTTGGTAGCTGGTTAATTAATTTTATGTTGTGCCATGTTGCAGAAGCCAACATCCCAGTGTCAAGGATGGAGAACAAGTTCTGAAATTCTTTAAATAATTTTCTTACTGCTGTCCGTTACTCTTCATTAGATGCTTCAAGATTAACAGGAGATGCACTACAGAAAATCCTCATAGTAATATCATACACTATTGGTTAACATGTCTCAATAACAGCATCTTTGTCCATAGTTGGTTGTTTTGTTTTGCTTTTTAAATCCAAATTCGGAAGAATGGAGATGGACTCCCTTTTCAAACCAGTGAGTGTGTGCACCACAAGAACAACTTCGTGGAAAATTCGTTACGGCATACTGCTTACCCAGAAACATCGACAATTTATTTGATTCAACATTCCGATCTAGCTAATATTATTGTCTTTTTGGCCACTAAGCAGCATAACTCTGGATGATGAATACAAAAGAATTTCCTCTTCCCCAGTCCATATCTTATTCTTTTCCTAACTAATGACAATATTTAACTATTGAACGAAGTCCAGATGGAGAATACATCGATAGGTAATAACAGTTTTATGGACTTTGAAGGAATTTTCAAGATCCACATTTTTTGCATTCATTTTCCAGTTTATATTTGCTTTTTTTTTCATCCACAACTGTCTTCAAGGGAAAAAATATGTTCTGTATAAATAGATTTGTCCTTTAATTTCAAGGCACAACTTGTTTTTTAGTTATATTTATATCTGCATCCATCAATAGCATGCGATACCACAAATGGATAGTTCCAAGCAAATCCATTTTTAACAAGTGGGAAAGTTTTTTCAAGGCTTTACTCGGAAAATGAAACTTTTGCTCTGCAATATAACCCTAGTTTTTCTGATTTTTAGTTTTTGCTGTACATACCCACTTTTTTAATGCATATCCAACAAGACGCGTTCGGATTTCGTTGCAAAATCGTTTCTTCTCTGCAGCAAATTTGATTTCAACATAAATTTAAGACTTGACATTTATCTCTTTATCGACATTCCCTATTGTTCGTGATTTCAAAACAATTTTCGCAGGCTCACATTTCATGCTATATGCCACAATTGAGTTCAAGTCTTTTGAGTCCATTAATCTAATTGAATATTACACGTTTCTTCCATCTCTGAGAACTGAATTGCCAAGTTTTTAAGAATATCCTGAGGAAATATGCCTAGGCCAGGTTCATTCATTAGTCATTCTGCATTAGTGATTACTCTTTGAAGACTTTCTCCTGAAATCAGCTCATTTCTATAAATTTTAGTGTGATAGAAATTTCCAAATCAGCATTCTTTCTCAATGATTATCAGATGCGTTAATTCATCACTGGGAATTTATTGTAGAATCTAGGTTGATGATCCTCAGAGAAAAGTACAACTCCATTTGCCGTCACCAAATTTGTATATCCGTCTGTAATACAAATCAAGTTGAATTCAGTCTTGAAGACAATCCAGGATGAATATATGTCGAAATGTCAAAAGCTTTATATGTAATCTGGAATTTTCGGATTTTACACTTGTCGGGAAATTTAGTCTGACTTCAATATCAAAAAGTCTTTTCTCGAAGCAATTTCCTTTGTTTCCGTCTCTTTTAACAACGGAAACCTTTATTTTCTCTTATTTTGTACTTTGTTTCATCTATCTCTTCCCAAATCGCCCAAGTTTCTCTATTTTTCCTTAAACACCTATCAACATGGTCTTGAATTCCTTCGTCTTTGGCATCAATCTCTTATTTACCAATTCACATCAGTTTCTTTATTCTTACTAGTATTTTCTTCTGCCAGCTTTCATTGTTATCTGCCTTTTTTCTTATACTACTAACTCCTCTCACATTTTTTTTTTAAATTTTTCACAAATCTAAGCAAAGAATGAAGTCACCGTTCTCAATAATTCTCGCTTGAGATTTCATCAACACCATGCACTGAAATTCCACATATAACACCTATGCTAAAATCTGCCCGTTGGCTTAATAAAAGCATCGTAGGCTTAATAATGAAGTTATACTCTATTCGATTACCAAAGCAAAACACAGTCGAAACGTGGGCGAAAAAAGTAAATCGTTATTAATTCATCACAACACCATTAAGTGTACAGAATGCTCGATGGAGGCCAATCCACAAAAGAAAGACATTGTTCAATTACTTTTTTACTTGGCCTAACTGTTTTAAGTTCAATCACTGGGATTTTTATAACGACAAGGTAAGAAAGATTATCGAAGGATGTTGTATATACTCCACTGTCGAGAGCAAGTAGCTGTTGACAAAGGAGCAATTGTCGTTTTGCTAATTACCGCTTATTTTTCGTGGACATTAAAGCAATCATTTTTTAAAAAAAGTTTTCTCATGAACTCTAATTCCAGTACATTCAATCTACATCTGAAATAATTCGTTTACAATATAGTCTGTATTAAGAAGAAAAATACATTGCCACTTCATTAACTTTAAAAAGGTTAAAATCATAAGTTAACAAATTTGGAATCTTTTTTAAAAAGTAACAAAATTTTAGTAATTGCGTAAAAAGGTTTTCCATTTCTTTTTAGAAATTTTCCTAACTCTTTCAGCTGTTCAATTTTTTCTTTAACAATTTTCCACAACTCAATACATTTTTTAAGCAGTAAAATTTCTGCTTTAATCAGCTTATTGAACAAGTTAAATAGCATTACATTTAATTTCAGCAATTTTCTTTTTTATAAGAGATTTACTTTTTCGTAAAGAGATCGACAAATCAGATTATCTTTTTCTTATACCAGTAGCAGCAATTTCTTTAGCTCCTTGTTCCTCCAAAATTAGGTGATGATTTGAATTGGCTGCTAATGCTGATACCCTCACTTCTTTATCAATAAAATTTATCAAAATTTCTTATAAAAATACATTCATAAATTGGCAGAACTATTTTGCTTTTATTTCTTTTCAAACAACTTTGAATTTATTTTTAAAATCATTGTAAGAGTAGATAATTATATATATATATATATATATATATATATATATATATAATATTTCTAATTCAATTATTTTCATATTTTTTTTATCATAAACTAGTTTATATTTCATTCTAAAATTTAGTCTTATTTCCAATTTCAAATCCTACATTTTTAAAAATTTAATTATTGACAACATACAAAATTGTCTTTGCTTTATTTTCCAGACTTCAAGCAAATGCATAAATATCCCTGGCACATACACAATTGTTTCAAAAATACATATTATTTCTTCTAGATAGACATGTATCAAAGAAATCCCTATCAGAATCATAATAAAACCACTAAAGGTCAAAATTCAGTAGTTTTCACTCTTATAAGAATGAACATAGCCTGCCTTTATTCTAGTTTAATATTTATGCATGTGTTAAATAAACAATTCATTCATAGTCTATCACTTTCACAAATCTGTCAAAATTATTCTTATACATAAGCCTCCCCCTCCCAAATAGAACAGCTAGATTCTTTTTGAGATGTCTAAGATAAAATCCTTATATTTATAAAATATTAATACAATGATTTTCTAGGACAAGACATAACAATTTTGTAATTACACAGTAAATTGAAATTTTTGAAATATCTGTAATTAGAGCAAATGTACAGGATGCAGTGTCACTAAAAACTGTTTACTTTTAATTATTAAATTAAGCATTTTTCTGACATATTGTTTAAAAAAACTTTTGCATTAAAATAAAATGCATAGTATGTATATTGATAAAAATGTTAAATATTCTGTAAAGAAGTAAATAAGGAGGACTAAATTGCAATAAGGAGGTTAAGTCACAACTAAGTCAACTTACATATTTCTGCCAAAATAAAAAAAATTGTCCCCAAAAATGGGTCTCCCCCCTTAAAAATGCAAGCAATAGAAATTTTTAAAAGAAATTAAATGAAGAAAAAATATTTTTCCCCATGCATGCATGCACACATAATACTACCATAAAATAAGCGTTTGGGAACTTAAGAACTCATTAATGCAGATGAATCTGCAACCAGCGTCACTTCCTTCTTTATGATCAGCAAGGACAAAACAAACAAAATCCTTCACTAAGGTAAATCTAATTTTCAGAAAACATAATTTGTCTTCAGAAAGAAAAATAAGCACTTTTAAGGCCCTTAGATAAAGATAAGAAAAAATAAAAATTTTAATGACACTAAGCATCCTGTAAGAAATGTTAAAATACTTTTTTAATGGACCATTCAAAAAAAAGATAGGATTTTAAATCAAAATAATTAATTTCTTTATACCTTTATTTCTTACAATCAAAGCTAGATTGGTTGAATGAAAATTAAATCCTTTTTATTTTAAGAATACAGGATATAAATTTTTATTTAAGTAAAAACAATGCTGAATTACTTTCTCTAATAATTCACTCAAGCAAAACTTTATCAATGCTTTAATTCATTTATGTAAATTTATATTACCATTGAAATTAAATAGAGCATGATAATATTTTGGATCTATAAAATTTTTAACTTAACACTAAAGTTACCACGAGCGGGTCAAATGACCCTTTTCCAATGGCAATTCCAATGGATAGATGAATCGCCAGTAGGTTTAGTGTTAAAACAGATATTTTCATTCTTTCCCCTTAATTTTTGAAATTATTTACATTGCTCAAATAGCTTCAACCATCTATTTTTCTTTACAGAAAAAAAAAAAGAATTATATTCATATAAATACTTAATCCAAATTGCTTTCTTTAGAGTAAACAATTAGATTAATGTGTATAACTTTATAAATTAAATTAATGTTATTTAAAAGTTGTAAATTCGACTTCCTATCTAACAGATCATTCCATTTTATTTTCCTTTGCTTTTTTAAAATGTAAATTAGAGCAGATAACAAATTTATGCATTACAATAATAATAATTACAACAGGAATTAAAAATAATTAGGTAACTTCTTTAAATTATCATAAGTGACCGAGAAATGTTAAAGAGATAGATAATTTGCACAAATACATATAACAAAATCTTTATTATCTTTGTTTTTAGAAAGAAAGTAAACAAGAATTTTAAAAAAAAGTTACACAGCATTCAAATTTTGTGTTTGGGAGATGAAATATGAAAAGAAAATGAGAATTTTGAATAATAATAATTTTAACTAAGAACTTTAAAAAATAGTATTTTACAAAAAGGAAAAAGAATACATACAGCTTTATATGCATATCATGATCAAATTCAATAAGAGAGAGGAAAAAAAAATGAAAGCTTGTCTTTGTATGAAAAATGAACTTCACAAACAAACACTGCTAATAAACAAAAATTATTTCTTAGCAAAAGTAATTTTCATGGCATTTGTAGGTGTAATTTTGAAACCCTGAAGTGCATCCTTTGCAGCTGCACTAAGAACTTCATTTTCAAACTCTACAAAGGCAATATCATGCCGACCAGGTACAAGACGAACTTCTTTAAAACCAGGGAATCTAAAATAAATATAATTAAGGAATAAGAATAAACAAAAATTTAAGTTTTTGCAGTAATTTAAAAAAAAAAAAGAAATTCAAATGTTTTTAATGTATTAGACTTATGGTTGGTTGAGGAATTGAATGAATTGCATTGAACTATATCAAAGAATTTTAATTAAAAGCCTTGCATGTTCTTCAAAGAATTGAAAAAATTATAGTTATGAGTACACCAAAAATTATAATTTTTCAATTTCACTAATTTTCTCCCTTCAACTTTTCCCTGTCCATACAGAAATTAGTACTGTAAGCAAAAGGCTAGATTTGTTTCACAGAAATAAGGTTTATCACAACAGCTTAGGAAAAGAAATAAATGCATATTTTCAAGCTCATTACACTATGCTTAAGGACAGGAATGCACAACCTTTTCAGGATGGGGGGGGGGCAAAATATGAAAAAAGGATCATATCAAGGGTCAAAGTAGGATGTGAATGTTAAAACATGCTATAAATGTGTGTGGAAATACACATGAATTACAATTATTAATTTACTTATTTTATGCATGCATATATTATGAAATAAATAAATGAATAAAGCACAAACATCATAAATATGATTAAAATACATTACCATGAAAAAAAAATGTTAAGGTGGAAAACTTGAAATAGAATAACATAAGAAACTTTTTGGGGATTATATAGAAAATAACAATTTAAATTTTGAGAAAAAAAATTCACCAAAATTAGCAAAAATTAATGAGTTAGCTGGGACTGAATATTTGAAGTAAATTGATTTTATGTGGGGTTAGGATTGGTTGGGACAATACATAGGATAGAAAGGTTCTTATCACAATTCTATTTCTAATTTTTGATTTGTTTAAATTCATTAGTGAGAAAGTTTGCTCACCAATGTAAGTGCTGCCAAAAAGAGTTGCACATTATTGTTTTTTTTTAAATTTTTTTAAAAAAACATAACTTTTGTTTAAATGCTTTTACATTATTTATTTAATGAAAAATGAATTGATTTTTTCCTCGTGTTGATTTTGTGTTTAAATCATTCAAATGATTTGTTATGTGTGTGAGAAAAGCCAAATCACACTGGAAACTTGCTGCTTTTAACCGTCTGGTATTTCTACCATGGTCACTTGGAAATGTAACAATTTCATCAAATAGTTTTAAGTTGCATTTCACAAATGCATCAAACTGGAAAGAAGTTCACTTCCAGTTTTTTGCCCTTACATGTGAAACCTTTCAAGTCATAACATTTTTCAACATAACATCTTCCACAACATAAAATTTTTTAATACTTCCATGAACTAAACAAGTAATTGGACCACAAATGTTTGATCTGTAGATTCATCAACAGCTAAAGATAAATATACAAAGTTTGAAGTAGTATATTTTCCTTGATTTTCAATGTCTTTATTCAACTGTTGAATTCTTCTTTGAATAGTCATTCTATTTAAGCTTATATTTTCAATTTTCCTTTTTACTTCAAGACAAAGTCTTTCTGATGCAATCAACAAACACTTTTTAACAAAATTCATATCTGTGAACAGTCAACCTTCTTTAGAGATAATTTCAGCAATACCTAAGTTCACCTCCCCATATAAATCCAATTTAGATGCCTGTTTTTTTTTTTTTAATTGCTTGACTGCTGAATGAATTTTTGAGTTGTACTATGTTTTGCAATTGTTCATACCCTTTCATAGATGCAAAATTTTTATGCTTCGTCTAACTGATAATTTATCTGCTAGCAACAGCATGCTGTGTTGTTTATTAGAATGATTGCCGTTATCACTTCCGCGATTTTCTCCTAAACGAAAACTCGTACTTGAAGGTAATTATGAAGGGAACAAACTGAAAAGCTGCATAATAAAAAGTAAATAAACTTAATGAACAATTGTATATTATTTATTCTTATGTAGAATCGTTTTCGTATAAGACCCACACCCAGCTTATGTGAATAACTCTCATTTCATTTAAAATCAGTTTTATTTTATGAACAACATTCATGGACCAACTTCAAAGGCTATGCAGGTCATAGGTTATGCATCCTTGTTGAGGAGAAACAATCAAATAAAAAAAACCTTCTTTTTCATAGATTTCATTACATAATTTATGTGTACTATTATTACTTTACTTTTAGTAGCATTTTAGTGCAGTTTCAATAACTTTACTTATTCATACTAAAAGTTTGATTGTAGGTAATTTTGAATTGAAAATTCATATACCTGGAAATACACTACAAATAAATGAATTAACGTTACTTGTCAAGAAAACACAAGTTAAAAGATTTTAACATATTTTTAAAATCAATCCAGAAAAACTTTTCTTAGAAATTTCTTTATAAGAGTAAACTTATTGGAAGTAAAATATTTCAATGCAATAATTTTACTATGGTAAGAATAAAATTGTACTACCCACAATTACTCATCTAACAATAAAATTAATGTTAAAAAATCCCCATTCTGCATGAAAAATTAAAAAAATATATTTCATATGATAGGCTAATTCAATCACATTTATAAATAATCAAATTTTACTGTTGACAAAGATACATGTATTGTGAAGATATGCTGTATTTGATTTGATAAAGTAAAACATTTTGATGTAAAGACAATTGAAAACCAGTTTTCTCAGTTGTAAAATGAATTCATTGTTAATTAACAAATGTTATAAGATAATTCATATTGAAATACAGTTGAATTATTAAAATCAATTATTAAAAAAATCATTTAATCTGATTTTAAAGATAAAATTGAAAAATTCAATTTATTGTTAAGCTTTTACAAGACATATTTGTATGTTAATCTAAAATGTTTACAACTATAATGCATTTAAAAATACTGCTACAAATAAAATACATTTAATTAATACTCACTGGTTGAACAACATAGACAACATCATTTCATTTGTTTCAGCTGGCAAATTAGTAAGGAAAAGAATTTGATTTGGTGGTTGATCCACTTGTCGAGCACTAGATTGGGATGCTTTAAAGAACAAAGGAAACATAAATCAAGAGTATTAGTAAATGACAAGAATTATAATAAAATGGTTCAATAAAAAATATTCTGTCTCAGCAAACAAGCATTTAAAAAATTTATTTTAAGACTTCTAAAAAAAAACTGTTTGAGTAAAAATAAATTAACAGTATTAAAATAAAATTATTGAAATAGTGTTTAAAATGACTAATAATTTAAGGACATAAAAACTTACAAATGAAAAAAGACAGTTCATAATGAAATAAAAAATGCCCTGTACATTTTTTTAAAAAAATCTTTGAAGTGAAGATCTAAAAAAATAATGAAACTTCCTTTTTGCAATTATGATTTTATCATGTGAAGCAGAAATGTTGAAATAAATAATAGCAATAATACTTGCAGGTTTTTTAAATGAATATGGCCATATTCAGTACTATATATATATATATATATATATATATATATATATATATATATATATAAACACACACACACGATATCAGATTTCAGAATTTTAGCAAAATAGTAATATGAAATTCTGGAGAAAATTATACTGGAGTAACCATCTAGAGAGTGTTCATTAAAATATATTACTATCTTGTTAATATGTTCTGATAGCATCTCCAAAATATACATGTCTTGGTTGCAAATTGATGAAATCTCAGGGACAAGCCAAAAATTACATTATTACTGATGAATGATTCATCTATTCTAATTTTACTTAGTTTCATAAAAATTCCATGAAATTTTTATAAAAGGATCATATTTTCAGAAAAGTATTCTTCTTTAAAATCAAGGAACTATTCCTTTTGATAAGTAAAAACATCAAGAAAACAGTATACATAAATACATTCATAATATCTTAAGGAAAATGTAACTTCCATAAACAGAGATTCGCAAAAAAGAAAGAAGCAAAGAGAAGAACAGAGCATATGCTGAATTTATTGTAAGTTACTAAAAAACATACCATAAATTTTTTTCTCCAAATTAGATTAAAGTTGTTAACTATCCCTCTTTATTAAAATATACATATATAATTGGGAAATTTCAAACAGCAACCAAATTACCTAAATTATCACATTTGTATAATTCAATAATATTTCAATCATCATGAAATATATTTCCAATACATCTGATACGTTAAATCAAATGAATTGTGCTCATTTTTCTTTTTACCCTTATATTCCAGACATTATCAAATATGAGAAACAATGTACTTGGAATATGCAAATATTAATGCTAAAATAATACAAAGACAGAGAGAGTGAGAGTTCAGGTTAAAAAAAGTCAATTCACAGTTACAGTATTCTACCAAAATGTTAAATATATATATTATTTTCAAATGCCAATTTCTTAGAAGATAAGCAAAAATGCTTAAAATTTTTACTTAAAATATAAAATAATAGAACAAAACAAATAATACAAACTACAAATAAATAAAATATTGAAAACTGTAGACTACACTATACAATTTTATATTCGAAATTTCTTATGAATCTTCTTAATATTTAGTAATACCACTATGAAACTAGAGTATTTCAATTCCTTTGATGGGACAATATTCTTACCTGATGTGTAAGATGCAGGTGATGAAAGAGCATTGGACACTAAATTTTGAAGCATAGATCCAGATGCTATTCCTGATAATAGATTACCTTGAATAGAAGACTGACTAGTCTTATCTTTTGAAGATTTCTTTTTGGTTTTCTTCAATTCCGCAGGCTCAGGAACTTGTTTTCCTTGGGTAGTACGATCTACATATGTACCCTTTTGCTTTGCAATAGCATGAGAATCTGTTTTCGCATACTGGATCCTCTAAAAATTTAAATTCAATCAATAACTGAATTCCAATAACATATAATGTCTTTGATAAATCAACAATAACTCTAATAAAGAACAGAAACTTTTATTTCTAATGCAAGTATACAGAAAATGTTTTTTGAGTTAATATTTTTAAATCATTATACCAAAATTTAATGTAAAATTTTACTGGATATAAATGTGAGAATTAATAATCCAGGCTGAAGTTTTATGTAATCTAAGAAAAAAATAACAGAAAAAAATTCTTTTTAATTAACATATAAATACAAATTTGTATTCAGATTTTACAAACTATCTCTTCCCCTGAAAAATTTGAGCCTTGTTCATGAAAATTTCACCAACATAGTGCAAACTAGTAATATTTCCTTCTCTCACTCAATCTCAATATTATATTATTAAAAATATACATAATACTGCTTATACCATTAATTATTAGATACAGAAACTCACCATTCTTTAGGCCATGCATCATAGGTCAATTTTATTAACTGTTTGAGAGAAAATTATTTGAGAAATTATATAATGTGGCAACTATGAATAACCAGCAAAATTAACTTTATGGACAAGAGAAATACAAATTAAAGTATGTGGTTTAGAATAATTAAAAGAATGAAAAAAAAATCAAAGGAAAACATATCATGGAACAAAAATCAAGGAAAAAGAAAAAATGCCAGACATTTTATTTCATTCATCACATATCACTTCTCATCAGAGAGGGGATGGGGAAACATAGTTTAACAAAATACTCTAATTTTCTTTGAAATTTAATACTGACTGATTATAATTCCTTAATTCTAATTAGACGCTATTTATTACATTAGAAAAAATACTTTTAAAAGGAGAATTAATATCAGTTACCTATTTTTTAAAAAAATGTTTTTAAATTTCATTTTAATCCTGTATCAGCTATATACTTAAGATTGTCATTCATACTTACCAATGGTTTGTCATAAAATGGAAAACCTTGCATGCATCTCAAAGCATTTGTAGCACTATTAATATCTTGAAAAGCTATAAATGCCTGGCCTCTCATTTTCATAGTTTTCAGAGCCACAATATCCAAAATCTCCCCAAACTGGGACATTATATTATAAAGAGATCTTTTTAATTCTGCAATAAAAAAAAGACATCAGATTTTTTTTAAAGCAGTCAATTTCAAAAAAATAATGTGAAGGCTGAAAGAATTCATTATTAATGAAAAAGAAAAAATTCAAAACCTTTGAATTCACAAAAACTATTAAAAAGACATTTAATTAAAGTATCATATCTTGCAATAAAATTTTTCACTTTAACATACACAAATGGACTTTGTATTTTTGGATACAATCTCCTTTCCTATGAATAAAAATATACAATTGTTATATTTTATTTTAGCATCAAATAATAATCTTATTTACACATTAACGTTTTTACAATAATTTTACAATCTGCTACAGTTATAAACATTGATATCTGAAAATACTTTTGTATGACTAATGATGACTATCACTGTGAAGTCCACATTTTTGAGAAAACTAAGCCTTTAGATTAAGCATGAAAATCTGGGTGAATTGAGTTAAACTGAATTTTTTGTACATAAATTCTTTTGTATTTTCCCATAAATTAACAATTCATGGCAGAAAACAATTCTAATGAATCATCTATATCCAAAATAATGTATATAATATCAACTTAATTAAAATAAAAGATATAGATATCTATAACCCCCCCCATATTCACTTGCAAGCCTTTCTGAATAGATGAACTATATTTATTGAAAGGTCTAGAGATTAATTAGCAAACATTTCCTCAATGTATATATATATATAAAAATTAATCCAAATATGAAACTTTTTATAAGATTGAGTGAATTGAAGGTCTAGTACCTATAAAGTCTAACTCATAGTACCTTGATGTAAAAATAAATACTTAGGTACAATCTAAATATTTTGATAAATATCCAATTCTACTCATTACATAATTTGTTAGAGTAAATGAAATACTTTATTCGTAAAAGCAAAAGCTGTGGAGCTTAAGTTTATTCAGAGAAAGTACAAAAAGTATTTCTTTGTTCACAATAAAATATACATTACGTTTTGTATCTTATTCAACATTAATTAATTGAAAGAATAGAGTTTGACAATCTTCCAAATTCTTATTTTCTGTTTTAAAGTATGGCAGATATTACTCAGAAATGATAAACTTAAATACTATATTGCTTCTTTTTTTTTTGTACAAAATAATAAAAATAGTAGAAATCAAATATATAAAATCAAAAGGTATATGGTGTAATTTGATATATTAAACTTTTCATATATCATTGTACAATATCAAATATCCTGATATTTATATACTTACTAACTCTTACCCACGCCTTTGTACGCGTGGAAATTTTGATGTGTATATGCAACAAAAGTCAGTCTAAAATGTTATCGAAACCATATGCATGCACAAATTTTCAACCTCAATTGCAGCAACCCAAAGACGTGAATTTTAAGCACCAGTTGGGGTAACGCAATGCAGATTAGAAAATTTTAGTTTCAATTCATTATTCCATCAGAAGTACTTTTGAAAGAAAATTTTATTTTCATTCAAAAGCACTTCTGAAGGAATCAAAATATCTATTAATTAACAATGTTTAATTTTATATTTATCATACACTACAAAAATAAACGGAATCGTTTGAAATAACCGTTACGTCTAAAATCATCAGAGTGGGGGGGATGTTATGTTATTAAAATCATAAGGGTACTTTTCCGTTTGTCGGGCGCAAACGAACAATCGCCAAAGAAATTTGAGAAAATTTGGCGTAATTCTGTTATTTCCTAACGGAAGCATACCACTTTAAGCATATAGTATAAAAAATTTATAGCTAACACAAATGTAATTTAATTACAAAAAAACATAGTGGAACGGTTTTAATATACAGTCATTTTCGCCAAAAAAAATAGTTTGCCATCTAATTTTAGCGAAATGGCATTTCCAATGCCCGTTGCAGCAAGTTAACGGAAAATATAAAAAAAAATCAATAAACGCAGTAAAATTGAATATACTCAAAATTTAATCGAAAATGATGAAAATAGGCAAAAGAAATAAGTACAGCAAGGAAAAAAAATCAAGAGAAATGAATAGGAAATAACGAATATTAACACAAGAAAAGCGTAAGAAAAAAAAATTAATAAACATTCCTTTAGAATAGTAAGATAATATTAAAAGAACACCGGAAATATAAAAATAAAAACAAACGATTCAAAAAGCTCAGGCAGATGTTTTCAAATTTTTTTTTGGGGGGGGGCGGAAAAGTTAAGTTTTTAATTAATAAAAAATTAACCACTCAATTAACCGGAATAAAAATTAGCCTATGTTCGTTAACTATAATCTATGTGCTAAATTTCATTGAATTTCCTTCAGCCGTTCTGGCGTGATTGAGCCTCATCATCCAAACTTTCATATTTATAATAATAGTATCGATTACATTATATTTAGAACTAGCCGCCTTTGTCGATCAGTCGGTTCGCCAGTATTAATGCTCGCTAAAATTTTAATATAATATTTTATGTAGCTGTGTCTCATAAAAGGTTTTTCACCAAAATATTTTTAAACCAAACAAATTTTGATAATCATATAATTCATTTATATTATTATTTAGTATTATTTTCTTCAGATGTTCTGTTCATTGTACTTCTCATCTTTCTTTCTGTCCGTTCATTGATTGTCCTGGAATTGATATTTTACTTAAATGGTGGAGGGAAAGGTCTAAAATTCTGTGTTTTTATAGGATAATGAGATTTAAATTTTCATAAATGTAAACACACTAAACAAATAAAGACACCATTGGTTTTCAAGAGATGCGAAAGTTTAAAAAAGCTTGGAAAATGTGGCCCACAAAAGAAATAATGGTGACACACACCTTTTCTTTTCTTATTCTATCCTTTTTTCTTCACTACTTTTCTTTCTACAAACTCTTTTTTCCCTTTGTTATTCTTTTTTTTTCTTCCCTGCACAGACTTTATGTTGAGCAGGCAGCAGATTAAATATCCATACACACTAACAATATAAGCAACTATTTTCTTTCTTTTTTAAACATCCCGTTATCTATAAATGAAAACCAACTGACTTCGCTTATTTCTTTCTAAACAAATCATAATTTATTAATTCCTGCTATCTTATTCGGTTGGTGTGGGGGAAGGAAATGAAGATTTTTGGCGGGAAAGTAAGAAAAGTGTCGTTTTAACCATTTTCCTCGCATTTTTTCTTTTTCTCTCCATTAGAACCATCCTCGTGTCTTAACGAAAATAT
>JAOUZG010025323.1:3451962-3486189 GCA_026289955.1 Argiope argentata
GTTTCAAATACATATCCGAAAGAGTGTACTTGTATTTCTTGTTTGGTGCGGTATTGTACAGACATATTTTCATTATTGGAAACATTTGTTGACATTATTGTATTAATTTACATATTTAATACTATATTACAGTGTCAAATATTTTGATCTTTAGTTTTTTACTATGGGTGATAATGAAAAAGAAAAGAAAGCAACCAGAAAAAGCATTTCAGTCAAAACTAAAATGGAAGTCATTAGAAGATTAGATTCTGGTGAACGTCAAACTCTAATTTGTTCTTCATTGAATTTGCCAACTTCAACAATAAGGACCATCATGAAGAATAAAGAAAAAATACTGTCATCGGCAACTGCAACTAAGTCAAGCTCTGCAACTAGAATTACCCGTTCTAGAAATAATATCATAGAGGAAATGGAAAAACGACTGTCTATATGGATTGACGACGAAATTGACCGCAATATGCCATTAAGCCAATCTATCATAATGGAAAAAGCTAGAAAAATTTTTAATTACATTCAGGCTGAGACAATTGACAAAAGTGAAACTTTCGTTGCTAGTCGAGGATGGTTTAATAGATTTAAACATCGAAATAACCTTCACAACATAAAGATTACAGGAGAAGCAGCAAGTGGTGATACAAAAGCGGCGGCTGAATTTCCAGCGATATTAAAAAAATAATTGAAGAAGGAAACTATCCTCCAGAACTATCCTCCTTTTTTTAAAGAATATTCGTTTTGTTATTTATATTTTGTTTTTATTTTTGCAAGAAATAATAATGTGGTATTAATTTGGGCTTTAAGAAATAAATGCTTGGTTTTATTTTTATTAAAAAAAACATACTTTTTAAATTTAATACCTAACCAATTTCCTAGCCATCTTCCCCTAACCCCAATATTTACATGTAAAGATAGCCTCGTTTAGCGCTGTTTCGCATTACGCTCTACTTTGATGGAACGTATCCCCCGCGTTAAGCGGGGTCTTACTGTATATGCTTTTAACTGCATTAAAAAATAAATTTCCCACAAACCTTGAAATTCTATGAAAATAAAGTCAAGGTTAGGAATTATCAACTGAGCTAAACAACAATGCTAATTTCTAAAAAAGTTTAATCTTAGACAATATAATTAATAATCACATTTTCAAGTAACAGTTTTAAACTATCAACTAAAAGCATTTACAGTTTTCTTTTCTGCAATATTATTGACTTCTCAGAGCGTTTGAGCTATCCATCAGCAATTGTGTTGTCGTTTCTTATGGCACTTGCCATGGACAAGCCTCACTGAGTCATTTTTGGGAATTAAGTGCTAGTTAATTAGTATTAATATTAACTTTATTAATATAAAGATATCTCAAATATCCTTGTAATAAAGCTACAGCATTTTCTCAAGTTGCCTTGATAGCATTCTGAAATTTCCTCTATTCTTTTCATTATAAAATGATAAATTAACTCTAGAAATTTATTATTTTGTTAGTTACAGACAATCAATCATATGATGTGGCAGATGGGATTCCTAGGATGAATTTGCTTAAAATCACACAATCTGTTTTTATGCCATATTTCTTCATTAAGCATATATTTGATTTTTTTAAACCGGACTATCCCTATATTTGGAGAGGAAGAAAAAATCCTAAGTGTTTTTCTTTATGTATATGCAGTATAAAGTCAAATGAACAAACACCATTCATGTGCTATACTCTCTGCCTTAATTTTTATTCACAGAAAATACTAGAGAAAGAAAACAATTCAACATTACTTGAAATAATAGTATATTAACTAAATGCTTAAATTTAAACATAGACAAAAAATTTATTTAGTAAAAAAGAAAAATTGTTAACTCGATCAATAGTGAATGTCCTCAAAACAAAAATTCAATAAAACTATGATGGATGCCATAGATATCACAGCAAAATTCCTCCCCTTCTCTCTAAGTGTGATTGATGAAATATCCAAAATGATTATTTGTTCAATTAAAAATGTTAGCCCACATAGATTTGGATGATAGGGCGATTTTTTTTTAAACCTCTCAAAAGATGTTTGAATATGCATTTGCTCAGAAGTCATTAGCTAAGTTAGGTCTTCTTTTTATATCAACTCTTCAAAAAATTCAGACATTTTAAATTGCTTAGGTAAAAAAATTCAAATAACCCAGAAAATGGGAGGGGGGAATCATGAAAAATTAGAACTCAGGTAAAATAAAACAAAATAATTTTCTGGTCATTATGATACAAACTATTTAATAATTATTTAATAAACACATATCATTTTTGTTCTTTTCTAACTATTTAATTTGCAAAGCTATTTTAAGGTTTATTGATCCTCCCTCCTTTCCAAACTTCTAGAGTTCAAAATACCTCAAATGCACCAATTTTGTTTATTGTATGGGAGTCTGGTGATCAGAACATTTAACACACCTTCATAAAAGTTTAAGGTATAGTACACAGCTCTTAGACCTACAAAAGAACCTTCTTTCAGATTTCCAACAAACATATTCTAGTTGATACTTAATCCAGTTTCCACGACCAGATGGCCATTTGACAATTATTTTCATGATTTCCAATCTTTTTTTAAACTTTGAAAGATTAGAATAGAAATGATCTAAATGCATTTTTTCATTAAATTAATCAAATTATTCTTTATATATACTTTTTAATTCTTTTAATTCCAGGAAAAATTTTAATAGAATGTTTAATGTTCTGAACATGAAGTAAAAATGTGTACTTTGGAAATAGAAGTTGAAGCAAATCAACCATTTGCTTTTCGCATAATACTGAATAGTTTTTTTGATAAACAAATTAATGTGATACATCTTTTAAAACAAAAATTTTGGACATGCATTTAAATAAATTTTTGTGGCATTCTTTATAAGTATTAAAATAGTATACTTTAGCACACTAATATCCAAAATAGCTTATAATTAGTGTACTAAAGTGTACAATTAGCCTTAATTCCAATAAGGCTAATTGTACACTTAGAAGTTGGGCTAATCTTTGTAAAAGAAAAGAGATAAGTTTCAAAATTTAACATTAACATTTTTTGGGGGGAGGGGTGAAGGGGCTTGCAAGCCATAATGACTCTTTTCTTGCAATGTTTCAAAAGATAAACATTTTTTAGATGAAAAAATCCTAAGAAATTTAAAATCAACATTGCAAAAATAAATTTTTAAATTCTTTTAAGTTCTCCCGAATTTCCAGATTCCCCCAGTGCTATTGCAACCCAGTTGTTATTATTGTCAGAAGAAACTTCAAAACAGAAAATGATATAAATAAAATTATTTTATAATAACAGAAGATACAATAATCCTTCTATCAGACAAACAGATATTTGGGAACCTATCCAACATTTTTACTAAATTTGATGAAATATTTTGGAGTGTACTCCATCTAAATATGTGATATTTATAGAAATACTGGAAGACCTAGCTTGTAACACCTAGAGAGTGCGTCCCTGGGTGGCAGATAGGGGAATGCCCCCATTTGTTTCTTTTGGGTGGTAGAGAGGAAATAAAATATTCTCAGTGGACCCAGAAGCAGAAGTCCAACCCTTTGGAGCTCTGGCAACTTCTTTTTTTCCATGAATTGTGCAATTATTCCTACTAGTCCCCATGCTAATTGCACCTGGGGGTGGACTCATTTTGGTGAAAATACTAGAAGAAACTTGCTAAATATCTTCAATAATTCATGGCACTCTGGCAAATTACCTAAATCCTGGAAGGAATCTGTAATTGTTCCCAACCTAAAGCCTGGAAAACCAACAACCAATTTTAAAAATTATAGGCTTATTTCTCTAACCTGTACACTCTGCAAACTCATGGAGCATATCATTCACATGAGAAAGATGGATTGGATAATTGAGAAAAATGTTTTGCACCCATACCAGACTGCATACAGAGCCAAGCACAGTACTATCGATCAGCTTTTCTACCTTTGCCAGTCGATCATCGATGGTTTTCAAGATAAGCCCCATCACTACCATTTTCTTTTGGGATCTCTCTGCTGCTTCCAACAGAGTCTGGAGGAAAAAATGGATCAACATCTTGCATTATACGGGCATAACATCCAATGCACTGATATGGATTAACAACTTTCTCAAGAAGAGAAGCTCTAAAATCAAGACAAATGGCACTTTCTCAGCTTCCCACTGCATCTGGACGGGAGTCCCTCAGGGAAACCCCATACCATCACTTTGGCTGGGTACTTTATTGTGGGCTCAGATACTGAGGGCTGAATTTTCCATGAGTGCATTATCTTACATAGGCACTACTTTGGTTACCAGAGATACAAAACTGACTCTCGTCACTAAATATGACCTTTTCTCAGTCTTTAACAGTCCATAATGAATGTTCCCTTGCCCACGTCAATCGCCTCTTGCATTGAAATTCAGTCACTAATGGTTTTGGGTGCGCTTTACAGCCGCATAACCCAATTTCCAGTAGTCTTCCTCTAACAGTTCTTGGGCACACACTCACATTTGATGTCTAAGTCCATTGTTTCAAAATTTGAGAGGAATTAAGCTTTCTGTTTGAAAGGGAAATCCTGTGCAATAACCAGTCTTCATGTAAAGATGTTTTTCTTGGTCTTCCTCATTTGTCCCTGTCCACAATAGAATTTGTTTCAGAAAATCTTTTCAAAGTTCTCATGACAGTAGAAAGGCTACAGGGTACTTCAGCAGCAATTTGGCAGATAGAAAAACCTTCTTCCTTCAAATGTATTATTTTGCACCTTTTATCCTCAAACATATATGAAAATTCAGCCATAATTCCAATATTTTCCACAAACGCACCTCAAATTGCTTTCAATACACTATTTTCCAAAAGCACACATTTCACTTTTTTCTTCCAACCATTTATCGTTACTGCTCTTTGATTAGTTGAAATAACGGAGCATTTTATTGGTTAAAAACACGCTCACTTATTCTTACAATGACCTGGTGTTTTCTTGTCAAGATTTTTTCCACATATCAATGAAATAATTTACTTTAGCTGAAATCTACAAACAGATTTGAAATCAGCATGAAAAAATGCATTAAAATCAATAACAATATTTAAGATAGTGCAATAATTTAATAACGAAAAATGAAGTCAAATCCAAAAATTAAGCAAAAAATGAGTGTGTTCAAGATTTTTTGTCACCATTGTATTAGGTTCAAAAATTGAACAAACCTCTAACCCAAAGTACTTTGGTTTAACTTAAGAACTGAGCAGAACTGAGATTCTTTAAACATCTTGAACATGTTTCAAATAAAGCTTTAAAAAAGCTAAAGATTCTCAAGAGACTGTGCGGTTGTTCCTGGGGATCATGTCCAAAATCTCTTATAAACACTAATACATTTTCGTTAGGCGTTTTTGAATATGCTGCATCCATTTGGGCATCAGCCAAGTCTGCTGCAAAGGGAAAGATCGACGCTGTTCAGTACAGGGCCTCTAAAATCCTCGTTGTGGCTGCTTCATCAACAAACAATATCAAAATTGAAAAGGAATGCAGCCTCATTCCCTAGGAAAGCAAAAGAAAATTTGCCAATATTAAATTCACTAATAAAATCCAAAGCCTAACTGATCACCGTATTTCAAGAAGAACATTTAATGCGTGGAGTGGAAAGTGAATGCTAAAATGATCTTCAACCCAGCAGTTCGACCAGGATACCAGGACAGACATCAACCTCCGTTATGAATTCCTAGAGATTTTCAAAGAACTGTACCATATCTTACGTCTTCTGATCCAGACAAAAATTAACTTAAATCTTTAGCAATCCTGCACCAAGACAAAGCCTGTCGCATAAATAAAAGTGAAAGGCAACCAAAAAGTCAAAGAACTCACTACCCCAACTCCAAGCTTGGCGATTGCCTACACAAATGGCTCCTCAGACTCTAATCTCGATAGAGGTGGAGCAGGAGTTCTCTTTTTCGGACCAAACAATGAACAGGAGTGGCACAGTATTCCTGTTGGGAAAAACTGCTTCCAACTATACTTGTGAGCATGTGGCCATAAAGTGTGCTTTGGAGATTTACCTATCTTAAAAGGACCAGGGATTTAACAGTATCCTTTTTTCGGACACAAGATCCGCACTACAGGCAATATAAAGGGGCAAGTGTCAATCCAGCCATAAGATTATAGTGTTAATCCACAAAATCCTTGCTGTCCAAAGATCCAGCACCATACAATGGATATTGGTGCACGTTGATACCCCTGGCAATGAGAAAGTTGATGGGCTCACTAAAGAGGGCCATGATTCTCCTCAGCCATCCAAATGCTTAACCCTCAATGTTGCTAATGATAGCCAAAAATTAATTTACTAGCAAGTTAACACTCAAGTTACCACGAGCGGGTCAAATGACCCGTTTCCAATGGCAATTCCAATGGATAGATGAATCGCCGGTAGGTTTAGTGTTAAAAAGTTTTCAATTCCAGGATTTAATAGCGACAGAACCATTTCAACTATAATAGCCAGACTTAGAACTACACTTGAAAAGGCACGAGAATTTCTGCAGATGGACAAAGGAGTTACATCAGGTTTTCTCCTCACTGCCAGAATAACACTCAACTATCTCCACAACACATCTTCAGCAGTCCAGCAATGCTGGCTAAGCACTATAATATCAGCATAGAGGATCCTGTGGAGTTTCTTTTTATAGAAGATTCCCAGGGGTGTCTTCGAAAGCTTAGGAGACATTGAGGGTTTTTGCACGTGCTTCATGAACACATTATCATAAATATATATATATTGATATTATGAATTATAATACACCTATATAAATTTTTTGAGGATGAAAAGTATTAGCAATTTTAAACAATGAAAGACTAGATCAGATAGATTGAAAACAAACAAAACTTAATATGAAAAGTGTATTTTTGAACATATTTATACTAAAACGTGTTTCAAATTTATTTATACTTAAAATTTCACTAGAGAATCTCATAAAGTTGACCACTTTTGTTTTAAGAAAAACTTAGAGCAGCTTTGAAGGAGAATTAAATCAATTGAAGCTCTTCAATAGTTTGTTTGGGAAAAGATCTTTTCAACAAACCAAAAGCATATTATATAATAGGTGGAATACAGGAATACTTTGAAGGAATATGGTGAAAAGATATACATGCAACATCTCTATCAATTTACATTTATTTAAGGAATATAATGGTATTTTTTGAAGTAACTTTGGTTTGATGAAATGCCACTTTTTGAAAGTTAATAGAATTAAATGAAATTTCTTCTTTAAATTTAGGACATAAAACCTTTTATTTAATAACAAATTAAATTGATTTTTACTGGAAAATATAGTGATTGATAACATTTGGAGAGATGTACAGAAATCATTTGTAAACATTTAAGATTACATGTTAGGAATCATTATCTTGATGCATTTGATTAATTTGGATTGCAATATCTAGACAATTTCAACTTTTCCTTCAGGATATTTATATGCTTACATTGGTCTATATAATTTTCAAAGAATATTAAATTTTTGATAACAGACGCCTTTTCAAATTTTTGAGATTCTAGACTGAGTTAATCATAACATTTTTTTAAAAAACAACAACATTATTTCTTTATCTGCCCTAGATTTTGCAAAATCCTGATGTAAATGTCTTGTTCGTTTTATAATTTCTTTTCCCTAGCAACTCTTATAGTTGTATCCAATAATTTGGTAACTAGTTTTAAACATTATTTCAGACCTTACTTTGACTGCAAATCTTTTTTCAAATTCTGTTACAAATTTCAATATACTAAATCTTCAATATATCTTGATTTTGTATGTTATAAATTCTTGTTTTTTGGAAGTTAGTAAGGAACTTTGGATTTCAAAACATTTTCCATAATTTCACAGCTTATATTTTTATGTAACAGAAAAAATATTAGAATGACTTTATTTAATAAAATTTTCAATAATTCTGATGCTTTTACCATTTTTAATATGGTCTATTATTAAACTCTTCACAGAATTCAAGGCAACTTTCACTTCAAATATAGAAATATAAACGAATTTACATATAGTATAGTGATTTTAAAGTGTAAACTATGATATTTGACATATATATTTTTACATACAGTAACAATTAATATATATCGTTTGCCAAAAAAATTAAGTAATGTTTCTTTAATTTATTTTAAATTATTATTACTTCCTGTGTTAAAAATTTAAAAGAGATAATTATATATATTCATTACAATATGCCAGTTTTACTGTAGACGAATGTATATATATATAAATGAAAAACTTTTGAGGTTCATCCTTTTATATGGATTAAGGATGGACGATAGTTTAGATGCTTTTTTTTTTAAGTTTAAAGAATGCAAGTGTCCAGAAACAAAAGTAAGCCCTTATATATTATTAAAAAAAGATACAAAAGAAATAGGAATATCTAATTTTTTTTCCAAGATTAAGCATAGTACTTTCGACTTTCTTTTTTAATTTCTACTGTGCAAACATTTGGTTAGGTACAAACGAAATATAACTCTTTAAAAAAATTCAATAATTCTTATCTTTTTTCCCCCCAACAAAAATGCAACCAACTTACTGTTCAACCTATATTGCTAAAAAAAAATGCATAATAATTCAAAAGATGCACTCTTTCACAAACAAAATACTCCATCCCAAAGCGGCAACCAATAATATTTAACTGTGAAAAGAAATTTTATACTTACCTTCTTTTTTTATTTTTTCATTTAAATTGTTTATATAAATAGTATTATTAGGTCTTATATCAAGCATTTTGGAGAATTCCAGTACAGCTTTTGCTTCGCACACACACAAAAAAGAACAATCACGAAATTGAATTTTCACGAGCAAAACATGCGAATGCGAACTTCAAAAGAAAAATAGACTGTAACATAGCCATTGCCATTATTTCGAAACAAATAGTTAACTGCCTTTTCCCTCTCCTCTTTCTTGAAAGCAAAGCATTTGAATTAGAAAACATTAATTAATATTATTTCACACAGTAATATAAATATTTTTAAGGTTGAATATTTCATTTCATAATGATTCAAGATAAGTGCTTGCAGAGTGGTTCAATCTAAAATTCTAGATATATGAAAAAAATAGATAAAATAAAAAATGCTGAATTAAACGTACCAAAGAATTAATCAAAGATTTAAAATTTCTAATTTCTTAATTTATAGAATGTATGTGAGCATAAAAAATTACTTCTAAATTAATTTTTTTATATTTATGAGGTTACTGCAACATTGAACTGAAGTGAACTAACTCTCAAATTGCTTATTATTGCATGTCAACAGCAATATTACGTTCCGAATATACATTTGGAAGGCCCTGTGGTCAATCTTAATTCATCCTAAATTCTGTTATTTGTTTAGTGTAAAATCCCTGAAAGCATAAAAATATCATGCCTCCCAAATTTGATCCGAATGAAATTAAAACAGGTAAGTGTGAAGAAGCGTGCTGATAGGTTTTAATAGAATGCTTAAAGTGTTTCAAATTTTGATGTTTTTATATTTGTGTTTAAAAGAATTCCTTAACTACCTATAAAGATATTATAATGTTTTTTATCTTAATGAAACATATGTGACTTAAGTCTTAATTTTATTTATTTATTTATTTTTTTGTTCTCCGAAATATATTGTAATTTTTGTCCTAGTTGTTTTAAGTATAGTGTGAAATAATTAAGAATGCTGTTATAAATATGAAATAAGTGCGATTTTTACTGCATCTGGATATGTATATATATAAATCTGGCAATTTATGAATGCTATTCTCATTTTATTGAACTGTCTGAAGGGGAAAATAAAAATTCTTTTATAAAGCAGTGAAATTTTAACTTGAAAAGATAATCCCAAGGCTTGCTGAAGTTCTAGTAGATTAAATTACTGTCTTGCTGTTGTAATATATTTGTATATTTATGTAAATAGTTAAAACATGTTGATAAAAACACTGACTTGTTTAATAATTGAAGAGTTAAGCATTAAAATATGAATAATGATGTAGATAATGTATAGATTTTTATTCCTTTGGATAATTTATGAAGAATAGTGCTTAGTCAAAAACTGAATGTAAAGTTTCTTTTCTAGCCTGAAAAAATTGGCATCTTATATTTTTGTGCTTAGTGATTCCATTCTTATTGTGCTAGAATGTTAATCTTTTGATATGCTGCTTTGATTATAAAAACATTTAAGTAGAAGTATTAATGTTTTTATGCCAATATAAAAAATATCTAATTAGTTTCTCCTTCATAGTATACTTGAGAGTGGTTGGTGGAGAAGTTGGAGCTACATCGTCACTTGCTCCAAAAGTTGGACCATTGGGTCTTGTAAGTAATTGAAATATAAAAATGTGAATAATTTTGCCTAAGTCTTAATATAGTTAAATAGTTTTTTTCAATGTTATATTTACATGCACTTAAACTTTATCCAGTCTGGATTAAGCTTGAAAAATCTTATTCAATATAAATTATAAAAAAATTATTAAAATTGACTTTTAAATTCGCTTCAACTTAATCCTTGCTCTACAAATGACTAGTATTAAAAATAATGGTTAAATTATCTGCATTGTACTAAAGGTGAATATTCGCCTGTACTGTTTGAGTACGGGGGAATATTTACCTTTATGACAAGTGAAGCGCTATAGCGCTTCGCCGTACTCAAACGGTTGTTTTCTGTATGTTCCATTCAGTGCCCACTTTTTGATTCAAGATTAAATGTTAAATCTTTTGTTATATCAAACTTAGTTGTAATTCTTTAATATTTCCTCAAAAATAGAATTATTCATTATTGATAAGCGATGGGAAATCTATCACTTGTTGGTGATCAAAGACAAAGCCATTTATATTTTTACGTATATGTCAGATGGTGGAAGATTTATATTCTTAGTCAACACAATTTTGACTGAATCAAAAGTTTCTTTAATTCTGAAAAACAACTGTTGTGCAGCTAGCTGGCTTGTAGTGGATCCTGATTCAGATTTTGCCAGCTGCTATGTTTAAGTTAACCAGTCCATTACTTGGTTTACTTTTATTTGAGCTTTTCTTTAAAAAAAGCACCATCCATATACACAATTCCTATGCCCCTTTGTCTTGTAATATATATGGCATTGCAATGATAATATGGTGGCATTATAATGTGTTTTTAGATCAAGTCATGATTGAGGTAAGGTGTTGGTCAAGACAGTACTAAGTTCATGTACTAAAGTTCATTAAATCAACATTTGAAACTGTGAAGGAAAAATCTTTCTAACATTTTAATTTTGTGTATTGAAAACTGTATAAAGAGACTTTTATTATTGAATTTTTAATTACATTTTGATATTAAAATTGGATATGCTTGGTTCCTTTTTTATTATAAACTAGCCACATAAGCTACAAGTATTCAATTGTAAGCTAAAATAAAATAGTATGAGAAATAATGCAGCACTCTCATGTGAGAGAGAAATTTGGCTGAAAAATTTTGAAAGTGTGCTTGCCTTTTAGCATATTACAATCTTTAAATAGTGGTAGGATACTGAAATGAATAATATGATGTAAATTTCTGCTTTTCATTATTGATATTTTAAGCCTTAATAGGTCTTTTGCATCTAAAAGGTAAAATTATTTATAGAGGGCAGTCCCCCTTTCTATTTTTCTCCTTTTTACTTTCAAGTCTATTGCATCTGTATTAAGAAAATTAAGGTATGAATTGTGCATACTAATATTTAAAACTAGATGTTAACTTATCTTCCTGTTATTTGAATTCCGATGGTATCTTTAACAGAATTGTTCTACTGTTTTGAACAAATTATCATATTTAAATTATGGGTGTTCATTTTTATCAATATTCTTTATATCAAGGATCTAATACTCAAATTCACTTATGCCTACTTAATGATGTTGAATGAAATTGAGAGAATATAGCTAGACAGTGGAAAAATGTTGATTAGAATATTTCTTTAATTCATAATACTAATAATTTTCAAAGAATATGTAATATTTACTGTCATTGATCTCGTATTTAGATTTGAAGTAAATTTGCACTCATTAATGATAGTTTGATTGGTTTGAATACTGTAATAAAGAAGTTATATTTTAAGAAATATATCTACTTAATATGCTGTTAATTTAACTATGAAGTTTATAATTTGCTTTTGAAATTATATTCCAATCTTACTGATATATTTTATTCTAGTCCCCTAAAAAAGTGGGAGACGATATTGCCAAGGCAACTGCTGATTGGAAAGGTCTAAAAATTACTGTAAAACTTGTCATTCAGAACAGAAATGCTCAGATTGAGGTTGTTCCTAGTGCAGCTTCTTTGTTAATCCGAGCACTTAAAGAACCACCAAGGGACAGAAAGAAAGTGAAACATGGTGAGATGAAGCATCAGTATTCCTTGTGTTATAAGAAATTGCTAGTTTTGGTTTTAATTTTTAACTATTGCCTGACTGTTGGTTTCTATCAAATTGAGAATTTCTTTCCTTCTATAAAAAAATCAAAATGTTTAGTTTTATTTCTTCACTTAATACATTTTTACTTGTGAGCTTGGTCAGAATGGCCATAGTCTTTATTCTAAGAATGAACATCTGTTTTTAAATCCCTTATCAGAATTATATTAACGTAATTGATTATCTAGTTTTAGTTGCTAATTCATGGCTTTTAGAAAATAATGTTTAGTGTAAATGATGTGTGTTTGTAATCTAATTTATCTACCAAAAGTTGGTATGTATATATTTATTAAGCTACCCTTTTTCACTGTACCACATGTTTCTATTGTGTGTAGAGTAGTAAAGGTAGCAAAATTAAAAGCTTAAAATGCAAAGAAGAATATGTTATATATATTTTATATATATATTTCTTCTTTGTGTAATCAACATTAGTGATTTTTACAAATATAATTAGTGGAGTTAACAATTGTGAACATTTTGAACTGTCATTGTTAATTCATTGACTTGCCCAAAATAATTCATACTGCACTTTTAAAAAGTTGATTTGCTTCAAATGATTTGATTAAATGTAGAAATATTTTCTTAAAATTAAGCTTTCTTTTAAATTGAATATCAATATCTAGTTACAAAATAAAATTATTTTTGCATGTTTTACAGTTAATGAAGAATTTGTCAATCATAATTTTGCTACATATATACACTTTAATTTATATATGAATTAAATTCGTGTTCTAATAATTTTATGGCTCATTAAATTTTAAAATTTGATTTAGACTAGCATTTGAATTTAAATCTTAATGAAATGTTATTTTGAAATTTCTCTTCTTTTCCAGTGAAACATAATGGTAATATTACTTTTGACGATATAATTACTATTGCAAGAACCATGCGACCTAGATCTATGGCAAAGAAATTATCAGGTACAGTGAAAGAAATCCTTGGAACAAGTCAATCTGTTGGGTGCACAATTGACAATTGCCATCCACAGGATTTAATAAAACAGATAGATAATGGAGAATTGGAAATACCTGAGGTAATTCATTTATTAAATAATTATTTATTCATTTATAAATTGGCTATTAATACAATGCTATCAAATGCATTTGAATAATTATAATGCCAAGACTATGGTATAAAAATTTTTAATTAATATATTGTCTTAACATTTAGTGTTATATATATATATGTATATATTCCTTTTGAGAAATAAATTATAGTCTATGTTACTAATGATTTATTTTTTCTTTTTCAGGAATAAAGATTGAAAATAAAATTTGAATTACAAAATAAATGCATTGTTTGTCTTCATTTCATATAATTTGGGCTTTATCCCATAAATTCAGATTTCATTTCATAAGGCTGCTATTAACCCTTATACATGACAAAAAAATAATTAGATTATAATAACTTGATGTTAGTGTATTTAGCTTTTAATACCTCTTAGAATTATAAGAATATTTATAACAAACTTGTTAAATTTAACATTTTAAGAATATATGAAAATCAAACAATTAAAATATTGCTTGTAGCAAAGATAAATGTGTGCATATGCTGACTTTCTATTGGGCAGACAATTTGAATTCCAATTTCTAAATTTGATACATAGTATATATCTTAAAAAGTAAAAATAACCTCATACCGTTTTTAAGTTTTATTTTAATAAAGTTTAAATCAACCTAAATTTTTTATTGTTTTAAAATACTAAAAAATATTTTTTTACTGATACTAATTAAATAATCATAGGAAATTTAAAGTAAATTTTATCAATTAATTTCCAAAGGTAAAATACATTTTTACCTTGGATTTCAATTCTTGTTTCATCAAATTTTTATTACATAACTTTGGCCCACTACTGTAATGTCAGGAAGGTGGAACAACACTTAAATAATTCAGCTTCAATGTCAGTTTTTGAGTCAGAGTTATAGAATTATATTTAAAGCATATATTTAGAATTAAATATAAATAATATTGAAAAAACATTTAGTTGTCTGAGATAACTAGTTTTTAAGTAAAAATGCATTATTCTCTCCTACTTAAATTGGACTTGCATGTATGGTTTCATTTTTAACATTGTTAGTGCATATCAATTTTTCACATTTGGAACTGTTGGTGTAGTATTTTGAAACTGCATTAATATTGAAATTTTATGGCTCGTGAATTTAGTTTAAAAATAGATTTCCATTTTACTCTAAAGCATTTATTATCTTGATATTGTGCAGCAATAAGCTACATACTATAGTATTTAATTTGTTCGTGTATTTTTAACATTACATTAGGTTAATTATTCCATGTGTTTGCCATTAAAATTGTGTTAATATGGAAATTATTGCTTTTACGTGGCTGTTTATCATTCTAGATATTGTTAAAACATCTTTTTGTATATACTTGGTGAAAGTCAGAATACAAGATAAATTCCTGTTTATTTTTAATAGGTGATTTGATTATTTTTGTATTGCAAAAGATTACAACTTTTAGAAAAAAAATGATAAAATTGTTAGTTACATTGTAATTGTAGCAATGTAGGCAACACGACAGTTTATGCATCAACTTCATTTGATATTTTTTTAATCTTGTTTATTCAAACTAAAAAATTTTTTTAAAATCCAATTAGGAAGGGAAATAAAAGTTTCTTAAAAACAAATAATTTCTACTTCATAGAATGATAGTAATTCAAATATAACTGCTGAGACTTCTATATCTGTATTTTAGGTTTTGTAGAATGGAAAAGCCATGTTTCCAAATATTATATATTCAGGGTGGGCATAAAGTGGCTGGTTGTTTGTAGGTAAAACTTAATTATTAAAATGAAACCATATTTCATGTACATACTATGTAAGACACAAGTTGATTAATTTATTGAGAAGAAATGTATATATATACACCAAAAGTATCTGGTGCAGAATCACGTAGTTACAAATTTGTCATGTTGCTTTCCAGCTTAATTTCAATGTAAGCAAATTTCTTCATGGACACTTAGAATGGATCAAAGGTTCTCCCCGATTTTGACAGCAAAGTAGATTATCCCCAGATCCAGAAATTTTTGGTGATAGGACTAATTAACAGTGAATTGTAATCTTTTTGAAAAGCCCTTTTAATGGTCACTCTTATATAACTTGACTGAGAGTATCCACATGGCATAGGATCAAAGGGGGAAAATTAATTATAATCTTAAGTTGAACCATCCAATATGTCATGGGCATGTTACGCAATATCAGACAAACATAAAAATATATTAACTATCAAAAATAGTTTCAAAACTGGGTTTTTAGCATACGTTCAGAAATATTTAGATTGTAAAAATATGGTACATCTGTAGACTAAACACACAATTATTTTGCTTCTCAAGAGATCAATAACTCGGTCCCCGCAAATTAGTTGCAATGATTTAAAGAAAGATGGTTATTTCCCTCACCAAAAGACTCCTTCCCTAAGTGTAGACATTTCTCTAATATTTTTTAATCAAGCACCTTTCCTCCTAGTTTTCTATACAGTGCAACAAACAAAGCTCTTTGGTATTTAATTTGTTCCAGCCAAATTCCTTTTGGTTATAATGAGATTTAATTGCTGCTTAAAGTTGGGTGTAAGCAAAGAATCAGATAACATGCATAATACTACTCTTGCTATTTGCAGTTTTAGGTTTTCAGGCATGCGTGAATAAGTGCAAAATTAAAATTTCAATTATAAAATTCCTTTATATATATATATATGACTTGAATGTACTAAAGCCTTCTCCAATAAATGCTCTATAAAATATTATAAATATCTCCATTACCTGTTAACTACTTCTTGTGGTCAAAACAGACATTTTAAGGGGACTTCTTTCTATACTATGTATAGATTTAGTTAGTTGGGTTGAGGCCTTAAATCGGGTTTTTTATTTTTAGTGTAGGATATGAGAATCTTCTCTTCTCTAGTGAAAAAATATATAGATTGATAAGAAGTGAATATTAACATCAATCTATATTGTAAATCTTTTTTTCAGTAATTAAGGATAATCAAGAAGTAAAAATGCAAAATTTATCTTTAAAATAGATAAAATGCATTGGTAATGGATGCGTTATCTATTGCAATGTTATAATAGTATTATGGTTTTAAAGTAATTATATGGAGCTGGTTACATTGAAATATCTATTAGGAAATTATTCAGCATGTTTTAACTACTTGTTATTATTAATTACTTAAAATTTTTAAATGTATTTTAATTTAAAATCAATGAGCACTCAAAATAAGGATGATTGTAATCATTTTTTTCAGAGATGAATATTTTGTTAAAAATCAGATATGATAAAAACCACAACAATTTCTTTTAAAATTTATAAAAATCTTGGGACTTAAGTGTTCTATATCATATATTTAATGAATCTAGGATTTTCCTAATTATACATCTTTCAAGTATAAAATAACTGCATAAATGCTGTAAATTTTTGTTCAAACCATCTGTGAATAAGATAATCTATGAAATTTTTGATATTACAATAAAATATAATTAGATATGTACTTGCACTTAAAATTACTATCACAATTATACAAAGTGAAAAATAAATCTTGTCGGGAGCTTAGCTCACAACTTTGTATCACCTACATATTGCCAAAAGGTTGATTAAATTTAAATTGGAAACTGGCATATGTGAATTTTTGTTTTCCCCAAAAGCAATATTTGTCAATACCTAAGACAGAATCCAGATAAATGATTTATTAAAATATGCATAGCAGATTTCATGTCGGATTTTAATTTTTTCGAACATCCCAGCACCATGCACTTGTGCAAGTTAAATTATATTTTCATTCATTTTAATTGTTTCATCGAATTAGTCATTTTAGTATTGCAAACTATCGAAAAAACTTCGTATCGCATTGTTTCAAAAAATATCACTTTTCTCATTTATTTCATTTTATATAATCAGATGCTCAAAATGACATTTTCCTAGGTTTTATTTGCTGTAGTCATTAACTTATTTTTTAATAAAATCAGAGCTTTTGTAAATGCAATGGCAACACATAATTAAAAGCTGATTTTTTTGAAATTCTCGTGCAGATAAAAGAAAAAATTCGCCTGTGGATTTTTGTTGACGCCAAAAACCTCATTCCAAAAACATGTTCTGACATGATAATAGCATAAGATGCATTAGATGACTGTGTTGTATCACAAAAGTACAATTATTTAGAAAAATCTTTAGTAGCAGTTATAAAATAATTGCAGGTTTGTACAGTATAATTACATATACACAGATTTAGAAGAAATTCATTTTCTCATATTATATTCTCAAGATAATGTCACTTATAGTTCAGAATAAAAATAATTAAAGCAGGGTATATATAAAAACCCCTCCTTCGTGCAAGATAAGCCTTTCAGTTCTATCATGTTTTCAGACAAAAGATCTATCCCAACATATAGGGAAGATGTGATGATAAAAATATGCAATGTTGAATTTAAAAAGAATTTCAAATGAATTCATATTAAACTAGTTTAAGTTTAGAAGTAACCTCATTTTCAGCTAATTCCTAGAAATAGAATGTACTCAATTCCCTTGAAAATTATGAATAATTTTATTAATTTTAAATATACTGTGCAAATTTCCAATACAATAAATATAAGTGAGATAGTTTTTGATAAGTTTTGAATTATAAAAGATTTTTATTATTCATTTATTATTTAAATTTTAATACTTAACAAGCAAACCAAAATTGTAGATTCCCAAATAATGCAAGACTTATTTAAATATTTCAATAAGGAAAATAGATACTCAATGATTAAAAATAATAATAAACTAAATACTTTTTCCTTACAAAATTCAACTCAAGAAAATCTTGTATATGTATTGGCACTACAGATAAAATTTCTATAATCTTATGCAATAGCTACAATAAATGATCCCTTTAAATTAATTATGCACATCTTGAAAAAACTTTTTCAGTAAATTACTATATTTTGTTGCATTAAAATTGTTAGAAGTATTTTTTATTAAATAGATCTTGAAAAGAATTTTAAAATACCTTAACTTTAAAATACTTTAATTATTTTTTTACAATAACAAATATATTTAAAACTTAATGTGCCTTTCAATCCAACAATATTTATATTAGTTCTTTTTAAAACAGTGTTTAGTCTTGAAAATGTATGACACTAATGAAAATAACTGCTATTTTTTTTTTTAAAAAAATTCATTGCTGCATTGTATAATCATTTATTTTTCAAAAATTAAGCAATATTTCATTTTTGAAAAGCACAATTTGCTGAAGTAAAGTCCATCAAAAGAGTCTTCGAAGAAGGTTCTTGAATCTATTTTCTTAAATAGTGTAGAATGATTATTGACTAAGATTTGATTTATGATTGTACATTTGTCAAATTATGATAGTAACTTTTATTAGAATTATCCTAAATATCAGTTCATAACAAAAATAAAGAAGATATTTATAATGATATGAAATATGAACAAAAAAGAAAAATGAATTTGAAAAAAGCCTCAATACTCTTGGAAAATTATTAAATAGCAGCAAAAGGAGGAACAAAATCAAGCATATTATTGATAATTTTCTAATTAAAATATACATTTCAAAATTAATTTCATTTGAGAAAAAAATGGCATTAAAAAATAAAAACAATTAAGTCTTAGATAAATATAGAATATATAACATCACTAAAATTATTCTTACATGAAAGTAAGAAAAAGTTATTTGAAAATATATACTATTTGGACTACTGCAAATAAGTGAAGGCAACTTCACTAAATTGCCTAAAAATATCAGATTCACAACACACTTCAAAATAAAGTCCGTAACTGCTTTTTACATTTGAAAAACCTTTCATACCATATAGATAGTAAATAGCTTTTGAATAATATATAATAGTTAAATTTGAAGAGAATAATTTATACAAAATAAGATATTTCATTTTAAAGGAATTTTTTTAATACTATGCATCTCAAATAGAAATATACTAATAATAAAATATATATGCAGTGATCTTAATGGGGGAATACTCAGCTTTTAGAATCACATAATAATTTTTAACTATAAAATATGATTGTTTTTACTTACTCAAATAAAAAATTTTTTAACCAAATTTTTCAATTGTTGATATTTTTAAGGATGGAAAAAAATAATAAAAGCTGAATAAAATCCATCTTTTCTAAAACAATTATTTTTTTCATGACATTTCCTATTTAAGTAAACAAGAACATACGACACTATCTATAAAAATAATTTCTTTAACAAAAGTTAAAGAAATTTTATTAATCATATGATTAAAAAAAGTTTTAAGATGCTATAGTATTTATTATAAATGGTAATTTTTAATTAAATGATTTCATCATTAGAAACTAAATTTGAATTAATGAATATCTGACACATTTTTCTTTTTAAATCTAAAAGAGCTCTTCTGACTTCTTTAATTGAAAAGAACAGAATTCAATAAAGATTAATTAAACAATTCAAAAGCAAGTCAAAACAAATAAAACAGCAGGTCTCATAACACATAAATTTCAAACTATAAGGAGCAAATTTCAATTCAATTCATAGGATGGTCAATAGATTTAATGCATGTGAATTTTCTCAATTGTACTGCAGAATTGTTTTCAATACAATAAAGGAAATACATAAAAGTTAAAATTTAAAGAATAAAAATAAGAAATAGGGCTGCTTTAAGGAAATCCAAACTTTCACATTTTTAATTTCCAAAACGATTCCTATTCCTATTGAGAAATTATAAATCAAAATAGCATCTTTTGAAGGATATATTTCAAAATTATAATTATTTGATAAAACCTTAGTTAACTCCTTAAAAAGAATTTGCAAAATATATTTTTACAAGATACATTATTTTTAAACATAAGTGCAGTTATTTGATAATCAACAAAATTCTAAAATTACTTCAAACTAGTTTTTAGTTTCAAATAAAATTAATACATATATATATATATTTATTTATTTATATAACTCTTACATTTAACAAATCAGATAAATTCAATATAAACATATATCTGAACTATTATATTTTTTGTACATTTACTGTAGGAAGCTTAAGAAAACAAAATACATAAGAACTAATTTAGATTTATGCAGAAATAAATAAAATGTAATTATACATTAAATTTATATTTATCAAAAGAACTTAAGAATATAAAGCATATAACTTTATACTTTAATAAATGCTTTAATTAATTTAAAAAGTTAATGAATGCAAAATTATACTTTTTTAATTTATGCTTTTTGTGAATAATTAATTCATATTTTTGTGAATAATTTGAGCAAACTACTGCTCAGCTCATTTCTAACAGTCATTACTAACAGCATAAAAAAATACTGACTCCATATTTCATCTAATAAATTATTCTTAATATGAAATATACCAAAAAAAATCTCTATTCAGGAACACTGGCATTACTTAACTTAAATTTATTTACAAGTTCAAATATTGAGAATTCCATGGAAATAAAAATGGTTTTAAAATTATATTCATATAGTCATAAAATAATTTACCTATTATATAAAAATATAACATTCGCAAATATTCTATACAACAGCATTCCTTAGGACTTCAGAAAACAATAACATAAAGATCATGACAAGCATTCTACAAAAGGAAGAAAAAATCTTGACAGCAAAATAGAATTCAAATCAATTAAAACACATATTAACACATGACTTAAAGTTATAACTGGTTTAAAAGTTATAAAATATCAGACCCGTTAATAAAGACTGGATAGTTATTTTTCATTGAAACATTATTAAATAAACAACAAAAATGAATATATATACATTCTCCCATCCAATAAATAATTAACTAAAATCATGTTTTTTTAATTCAAAAATAAGATATTCAATCAATGCATACATTACAATTAAAAAAATGAAGCAGTCAACATTAAGTGGATAAGTACTTGGTAACACTAGCATTTTAGAGCATTTATTACAGTATTTCAAATGGGAAAAATAAAGATGCAATATAATTATCTTCCCTCAGTTATTCTTTTAGCTTTAGATTTTTGCAAATTTTCAATTGATTCATGCTGACTATCTTGTCTACCAAGCGAGAATCTTCAGATGGAGTTATACTATACCAATACCACGGCTTTTGAAACTTTTTCCACAGTTAATTTTTTTTCACATTCTATAAAAGTTTTTATTAACTTTGAAAAGAAATGGAAAACTGAACTCCATTTTATCTAGGATTATCGAAGAATCTGAGAAAAGGAAAAGTGTTAAATATTTTCATGACCTTAAAATTCATATATGCAACCTCACCAGGTACTTGGATCCGTTTCAAAAGCCCCGATTTTTTTTTTTTCATAAGAAGATTCAGTACAACACATAATATGATCAAAACACAAACAATTCAATTAAAAAAATATTGCTTAAGGGATATAATAGAAAGCATAATAGCTTCAATCACACCACAGCAGCACAACATTAACACAATAAGGCATTAAGAATACTGAAATATAATTGGACATTTCATTCTTCCATACTAATTTTTAATACAAAATATTGAGCCCCTGTACATCAGAAGTGCAAAAATCTTAGTAATATTTTCGATTGTAATAATAGTCTGTTGATAGTGTCTTGATGATTATTACCTTTCGAATAGGTTGTGGTGCAGTTGGCTTAGGTTTGGGCTTGTTCTTATGACGACGTGACTTATGTTTCAAAAGTTTTGCCTTTTCACGGAATCTCCTTTCACATAAGTCACAAGCAAAAGGCTTTTCTCCTGTATGAGTTAAATAATGCCTTTGCATATTACATTTGTCTTTAAAGCCTCGTTGACAAATATTACACACAAACGGTTTCACACCAGTATGTCCAAGCATATGTCGATTAAGACGTGCTTTTTCATCAAAACCTTCTTTACATATCTGGCATGTATGTGGTTTTTCACCTGTATGGATTCTGTAATGTTTCTCAAGCTCAAGCTTGTTTGTATATGCTTCATCACACTGATCACAAGCAAAAGGCCTTGGACGTTTATGGATTTGATGATGAACATGTAAACTATATTTCTGGGTAAACCTCTTCTTGCAAATTTCACATTGAAATAATTTTTCTTTCGTATGAGTAACTTGATGCTTTCGAAGTGTACTTTTCTGAACAAAAGCTTTGTTGCAAATTTCACACACATGATTTTTTTGGCCAGTATGAATCTGTAAGTGCTTTCGAAGGGTACTTTTGTCTTTGAATCGCCGATCACAATAGTGGCAGTTATGAGGTTTTTCTCCAGTATGAATCAAATAATGAGTTGCAAGGCTACTTTTCTTTGTAAATGCTTTCCCACAAACTGAACAGGAATGGGGCTTTTCACCTGTATGGACAAAAATATGCTTCTGTAATGCATTTTTTGACATAAAACCTTTGCTGCAAATTTCACAAAAGAATGATTTTTCTCCTGTATGCACCATATAGTGCTTCTGAAGATCACATTTCCTTTTGAACTGTTTTGGGCACTGATCACAAGCAAATACTTGAGGCATACCAGGTGGTATATTTTGATCTTCAACAATAGGAGCCATAGTTGAATGCACAATGTGAGTTAAAGGTTGTTGTTCTACAGTAGTATAAGGCTGCTGACCAATAATAGTGAATGTCTGATGCCCTATTTGAGCTAAAGTCTGATGTCCAACTTGAGTCAAGGTTTGATGTCCAAGATGAGCAATGCCTTGTTGGTCAATTGTCATCAAGGGATGTATACCTTGAGGTCCAATATTAAGAGCCTGATGAACCATATGTGTCAAAGGTTGTTGATCAATTGTAGCATAAGCTTGTGGATTTTCTAAATATACTTGCTGTTCAGTCTGAATCAAAGCCTGATCATGGGATCCACTATTATCAGCAAATGTCATTTCACACTGATCAGGTTCAGTTTGAACTTGTACAACAGTTTGGTCCATCTCTACCGCTTGCTGTTGTTGTTCAACATTGGGTTCACCAGTTTCTTGCAGAATAGCTTCAGGTTCAGGTATTGCAATAACAATCTTTTCTTCTGTTGCTTGCTGTTCTGCATTTTTCTTTTTGCCTTTTCCTTTCCTTCTTTTGCCTTCTCGATCAGCAGAATGTACAAGGTAATGAGTACGAAGTGTACTTTTTTGAGCAAATCCCTTGTTACAAATCTCGCAGATATGATTCTTCTCACCAGTGTGGGTAAGATAATGTTTTCTTAAAGTAATTTTTTGAACAAAACCTCTTTGACAAATATCGCAAACATGTGGCTTTTGCCCCGTATGGATCAAACTATGCTTTCTTAAAGTACTTTTATCAGTAAAGCCTCTGTTACAAACTTCACATACATGAGGTTTGTCACCAGTATGTATTAAATAATGAGTCTGAAGGCTGCTTTTCTGAGTAAATCCTTTGTGACAAACATCGCAAATATGAGCTTTTTCACCAGTATGTCCAGCATAATGAGCTTGCAAATCACTTTTGGACTTGCATGTTTTGTTGCATATATCACAAACATGAGCTGATGCAGTTGGTTGTGGAGGAGGCTGAGGTTCTTGGGTAACTTCTCGATAAACCTGAGTATGCTGCTGAATATCCTCAGCACGGTATATTTGTGCATGCTGCTGCAAATCTTCTTCACGATAAATTTGAGTATGTTGAGGAATGAGATGTTCTGCATAAATTTGTTGCTGAACTGTTGGATCTGTCCTGTATATTTGATGCTGCTGCATAACAGGTTCAGCATAAATTTGATGATGTTGCTGTAAGCCTCTATTACCAAGATCCTGGTAAGTAACATCCACTCCTTGTGGACCATATGCTTGATGTATATACAGAGCCATGCTTGTTATTTGTTTATTCCTGATACATTCAGCAGATGTATAAAAGATATAGATTGAAGGATTTTGTCATTAAGCAACCATTAACGACACATGGCACAGCATAAAATTAACTCTTCAGTCTCACAAACATTAATAAAGTAAATAATATTACTTTAACGTTTCGCAATTGCTCACTAAATATAACAATACAGAAATTTTTTATTTTTCAATTGACATCAATCGGACGCCTAAAGCTCTAGACGTAAAACACACAATTAGGAAGGCATGCAACGGATATTAGATGAGACACACAATATTTATGGCAAGTAGAACCTTATAGTCTACAACTAAAAACACTAACTAGATAATCAACAAAACATAAATTACGGATTTAAACTTTTTCGCACAGCCACAAACAACTAACAAAAGTCAGTACTCGCAATAGAAAGTAATTGCCATCCACAAAGCTTGAAGTAATATCTGTGAGAAGAATGCAATAAAGATAACAAATGACGTCAAACGAATTTTCCAGTAACTTTTCAAAAATGACGATTTCAGCAGAAAATATTTAATAAGAAATAAAAAACCTCGATTAATTTTTTAATAATGTGCTGGTAAATTCAGAACTTTGATAAACCTCTTTCAGCAAATCAATAAAGTCACAGTAGGTGAATAACTAGATGGCAAAATGGTTAATGAAAATATCTATTCGCTAAAATAATCTTGGATTAAAAGTAATAAGGAGTGGCTTGAAAAAATTGGATTTTTATAGAGTAAAAAGAAATATATCATTTAATATTTAAGTATCTTAAACAATTAACAATAATGAGGGCAGAATTTCCTCATTACTGTTAAGAAGTTATTGCAAAGAGTTTTGAGATTTTCGTTTGATACCAAAATCTTGATCAGGATGTAGAACTTTTCATTAATCATTATTGAGGTCACTTTGTTGTTAATTTTAAATTTTAATTTCTGAATTTAGTAAAAAAGGGCTCATAAAAATGTTTTAATCTCTTTTTTTCTTTCAAAATTATACTTATTTTGTGTGATTTTAACTCAGTTAAATATCTTAAATTGCAGTATTTTTGTTTTCATGATGATTAAACTTATTAAATTCCAGCCATTAAAGAAAAATTTTGGAAAAATTATGAATAGAACTGATACTATGGAACCAATATCATTTCATGTGTTCTCCATTTTGTCTCCAACCCTGTCCCGTCAATAACACCAAACAGAAATGAAAACCATAACAAATGAAAAAAATTAAAGGGTTTTGAAATCTTGAATTAACGTCATTAATAATCCAATTCCATAAACTCAAACATTTGTATTTTAAAATTCTATGAAAATAATTCGAATTGAACCACCATCCGTGTCAAACGAAAAAGGTGAAGCCCACTTCTCTCATTTAAGTAGCCTTAGTATATATCATCAATGCTAATTTCCAATTTATTCATATTGGAGCATTTTATTTCTGTTGCTCACGCCATTCAAATGATAACTAAATTTTAGGATGATCTATAAAACCTGTAAATGATTTCGACAGAGTCCTAGCAAGCTAAAAAAATACAGATAAATGATTCTTTGATAGCTTAGATGCTCCACTTTATGTTCTTTTATTTCTTCTTCCAGCAGTTACTGAGTACTGCGCAAATTATTGAAATATTAGAAGCGATTAATACTAATATTTATCCTTTAGCTGAAATCGTAAAAAATGTAAAAGTCTAGTCAATAATAATAACTTAACACAATTAACAGAGAAATTTGCAATTGCTGCTCAAACTACAAAAACGAAATTCACTTGAAAAAATATATTGTTAAAACATCCACTGCTAAAAGGGGGAATAAGCGTATTTCGACTGAAAATATGATACATCTATATTTCAAAACATTTCACATATCTATATTTCAAAGTGTAGGTTTCATTAAATCGAAGATCGGAAATGATTTCCAAATAGTGAAATTTCTCACCATAAAAATTGAGAGCAACTGTTGCCCAAGAGAAATACTCTATCCCAGTTGCAATGAACCTGCCCCACCCTATTTCATTCATCAATCAATAGATAAATTTAACAATGAGTACTTTTTAACAAATAAATAATCAATTGCCAAAAAAGCACATATCTCTGTTTTTTTACTGAGTACTACGCAACAGAACCGATTTCCATGTTTTATTAACTATTCTAAAATTAAATACAGATTATTTATGTCCTGTAGATATTTGAAGCTAATACATAACATTCAAGAAGAACATCACTCACTGATGCACGCTCTTGAAAAATCAGATGCAGAATTTAAAACTGTCTGGTTTTTCCTGATTGTCTTTCTGCCCTAATAGCAGACAAATATTGTACAATATTGATCAATATTCGCAATATTGTTTAATATCATATAATATCGCACAATATTGTTCAATATTATGCTACATGATGTGCTACCTGGGTGATGAGAACTACAAAAGGAGGAAATTGCTAATGCGAACTTTTCAATTATAAAATTGGACGATTTTCAAAATTTTGGTCTTTTTATTGAGTTTTTTTTTAAAGTAAAGTCCTGTTTTGTATTTGGTAAACAAAATAAAACTCTTAACTACAAACATAAAATAGAAGCCGCTTTTCGAAATTAAAATTTAAAATTTCTCCAGTAAGTATACTTTTAGGGGAAAAAAAGAATGTTCATTTTTTAAACTAAATACGCATAATTTATCAAAGATCCTGCGATTTCTTGAGTAAATTGAAAGCAGCTTATGCAGCCATCTTAAATATTTGATTAAATTTCAGCCATTCGATGTGACTATCTGATTTACTAAAATATTCAAAATACCTCATTGTAGTGTCGGCTTTTTTTTGTGTGTGTGTATGTGTTCAAATATTGAAGAACAGAAACATAGGCAACAGCAACAGTTTTCTGGCTCGGGTAGGGCTAGATATATCCGGCAGGCGGGGATTTCTCAAATTTTGCTTCCAGGTATCACATAATAATCACTGGTGCACACTTTTGAAAAATAAGATGCAGAATTTAAAACCCTGTTTTTTCTAATTATCCTACTGTTGTTGTTATGTGTCTATCACATAATAATCAATTTTATATTTAAAAAGTAGTTAGCTTATATAAATAACTAAAACTAATTATAATTATTTGTACTGTTTATAAAATAATTATTGTATATATGCTTATAAAAATTATAATAACACTTTTTAATAATCATTTTTATTTAACAAATAATAATTTTTAATAAGTGAAAATTGCTATATATATAAATCATTAATTTAAATTATAGATATGTAATGATATTTTTAACTCTAATTTCAATTGTAATTAATTTCCAAATTTTGCCTTAATTTAGCCAAGAATAACTTCATTCAAAAACATTCTATTATTTCCTCATCCATTACACTTTTTTATTTAATAAATCAAATGAAGTATTTATAAAGATAATTAATGACTCCATGTATTGAGTGGATAGATAATAAGTCAGCTATGTAAATATTCTTTTAGAGAATTTCTTGATGAATCATAAATCAAAGATTCCTGCGTTTCTCCTCTCTAAACGTCAATGCGTATAAGAATTCCTGTCAGAAATCTACACGTATGTGACTTATGAGAATATCAGAGTACATAAGACCAGAGATAAAGGTTTCATTCCTTTTCACTTTTTCCACCTTTTTTATATCTTTTTGTGCTTATTGTGCCGCGCTGCTGGAATAAAGCGAAATTAAAAAGTCAATATGTATTTTTTCCATAATTTTTGGCCATAATTCTGCAACCTCCCAAGCAGCAAAAGATCGTCGGCCAACCATTGGCCACACATCGCAACACAGAACGCGCGACGTCGGGCCGAGATCGGAAGCCGACCTCGGGCCAACATTGGTCTTGTCCCACGGCGGAACGCCGGGCGATGATCGCGCCGACTTCTTTTCGATGAATTTGCCGATCGTTTCCCGACGTGTTTTCTCATGGCCGACGTCATTCCAATCATTCCCCGATGTGTTTTATCAATGGGTGACCTAATGCCAACCATTTCCCAATGTGTTTTAGAAATGGACGACCCAATACCAACCATTTCCCAATGTATATTTTAGCAAAGGGCGACCTAATGCCAATCATTTCCCAATGTATTTTAGCAATGGGCTATTTGTTACCAACCATTTCCCAATGCTTTTTAGCAATGGGAGGCCAAATATCAATCATTGGGCGATTTATTACTGAACACTTGCCGTATCTTATTGAAATATTAATTTATTGGTATTTGTTTTCTTAAACCCAATAATTTAGTGTTATAATAGTTAAAATTATTGTACTTTCATATTTTTTTCAAACGAATGAAAATAAATATTTTAAGTGGTTTACTTTTCTTTTTTACTTATATTTTTGTTCGCTATTTATTTTGATAATTTAAAATTCCATAAAACACTTGCTTTTCATAGAATGATATGTTTCATTATTTTAATTTTAACTCTTTGACTTTCTTAATTATTATTATAGCATATTATTTTACCACAATCTTACTTTATAAATTTTCAAATTACATTTTTTTTACTGCTCTAAGGAAAATAAACAAATGTTAAAATAATCTGAAATAGTTTTAAATTTGATCACTTGCCCATCTTAATTCTAATAATATAATCGTATATCTCTATATAAGGTTAGTTTCTTCCATATATATTTCCTATTTAGTTTCATTATTGAATGCATGGGAAAAACTTCTGACTTAATCATAGTTTCAATTGTATAATTAATCAGTATAATTATATATATATTAAATTTTTAATATTGCCTATACCATTTGTTAATTTTAAAAGTTATTTCATGAAAATTCAAAGAATATTATTCTTATATAATTCTATTTTCTATATAAGACTATATAATTCTTTTTAAAAATATTATATAGTTCTATATAATATATATAGAACTATATATATATTCTTATAGTTTGCTATAAGCTTTTATATTGTTTAAAGTTAGCAATAAACAAAGATTTACTAAAATAAAATGAATAAAACACAAATTCCTATTTTAATATATTTTGAACATTCATCCCCACTTTTTTTACTGCATTGGTTAAAAATTGTTTATAACACTAAATTATAGCATCACTTTTATGTGTTTCTTCAATAGACAATATTTTTGCAAGCACAATTTAATTTAAATATCTTTTCTAGATCTATGTATAGTAAGGTTTGGTTTTGTGGCGAAAAAACCAAATTTGTTCTATGAAAAATTCTGAATTTTATACAAAAATTCCATACACAAAATGCAACACTTCTTTTATTTATATGAAACTCCTATTAACTTACATACTTTATGTTGAAGAAACTTTATACCTTATTATAAATGTTAGTGCTAGGTAGTGTGTAATAAATAACATTCTACAAGACAATTACCAAAAAATAATGAATAAATCACAAATACCTATTTAAACATAATTTGAACATTTCCCTATTTTTTAATGCAATGATTAAAAATTGTTTAAAACACTAAATAATGCAATTCCTATTATATATTTCTTCATTTTATTTGCATGAAATTCCTTATGTTTACTATTTACTTACATACTTCATGTTGAAGAAACTTAATACTTCATTATAAATGTTAGTGTTAGCTAGTGTCTAATAGACAACATTTTACAAATAAATAATTATTTGAAATCTGTAATATTTTTTATTTATTTATTATAAGTTTAAACTTAATTCTAAACAAATGCTCAATTTCAAACACATACTTTCAATTATACAAAATTACTTCTGACAAATGTTTAAAAATATATATATTATTTTCCTGTTTTTTATTTTTGGAGATAGGAAAAAAACAATTTATTTAAAAAGACCTTTATTAAATAAAATTTCACAAATACAAAGTAAAATGATTTAGTTACTTCAAATTTTTGGCTGAATTTTTCACCCAAGTAGCATCTTAAAACTGATTCAATGACTTTCATAAATAAATAATATTGTCACATCATTTATAAACAAAGCATTTAAATTTTATTTAGAATATTTATAATACTAGAAGCATTTGAAATTTTTATAAATTTATATAAATACCACACTTTATGTAAATATTATATATATGTATAACTAAATTATCTGCAATATATATGGAACATTTCTTTATATTCCCTTATCCTTTTTGATCAGCTTTCATGAGCCTAAAAAACAATAATAATTATTATTGAGTTTTCCTTTTTATTAAAAAAAGTACATATAAAATATTTGATAATTGGAGAAAAGTATTTAACAAGCAAAAGTCTTATAGAACTTCATAAACATAATATTTTCATTCTGATATTGACTCTCTATGCAAATACTATAATTTTTAGGATTATAGAGAAAAATAAAAATATCTTAAACTAATAGGAGTAAAATTTGTGACTATTTTATGAAATAATTAGAAATTATTCATATACGAGTATTAAAAAATGCCTGCATTATCTCCAGTTTTAAAGAAATTTCTGTTTTGAAGTTTACAGTAAATAAATTTAAATATATTCTGCTAAGCCTTTTTGATCTCATGTCAAAATAAAAATAATTATACAAATGTTATTGCAATACCAAAATATAAGAATGTTATTTAATACTTTTTAAAACTTCTTTCATTTGAACATTTAAAATTGTAAACAAAAACAAAGAATTTAAATAAAAAGAAAAATTAATTCAATTAACTATAATTAATATAACTTGAGTTGATATTCTGAAAAAAAAGAGGCTATTATAAAATTTATTCAAAATATATAAAGAAAAAGGAAAGTTGTGCAAAATAAAATTGATTCTTTTTTTATAAAAGAGAAAAGCTTTCTTAATAAAAATTGGAAATTGAAATTAACCTACTTGTTGTAATGCAGTAGGCTTGGATAACATTTGAAAATGCATTTAATTATATCTTTCATGCAAAGGCATATCATATTTTGGTCTTTTGTTTAACACATAAGTTTGAAAACTCCCTGGCTGCTTCCACTGGGCTGACAAAATGGAACTGACTTGACAGGAATTACATTGTCAGGAATATTTTCAATTCTAAGCAAGTTCTTAAGGCATAAATTGAGTTGAAATCTTACATAGAATTGTTTCAAATTCCCCTCTGCAGTTACATTCAGTAGAAACCAAACTCCAGCTCACACATTATAATTATCAATATAATGTACAAATAATTTTGCCTCTCGTCGACTTCAGGAATAGAATCTCTCACAGTAGCTTTCAAAGAAACAAGGATAAATGTTCCTGTTGCTTATATTTTCTGATTGATTGTAGAATTTATTTTACCTCCAATTGCATTTTCAGTTTTGAAACAAAAAGTGCCCAAAATTTCCATTCATTGAATAGGAGATATATTTCATATTTTGTCATTTTTAGAAATTCTATGAAATATGTATGAATGCATATTTGTATATATGGCAATGTATGAATTTTCATCCATTGCCAGCCAGTTTTAGGCAGCATATTCAATGTTCAGTCATTCTGTGAAATGGCGAGTTTCAAAATTTTTCAGCAATACAGATAAAATATTATGTATATGCTTTTCTTCAGTTTAACTCTCCTTTATGACCAGCTCTGATGAACCTACAAAATATATTTATTCATTAGAATAATGATTGAGCTTTCACTTATTTTAAAAGTACAATAAATATTTGTTGATAAATGAAGATGTGTAATTAACGTGCAAAAGTTTTACAGGACTTCATAGGCATGATAATAGCTTTGCTGGGATAATGATTTGTGTAGACAAACTTTTAATAGTGTTTACAATAACAAAGAAAAATAAAAACAACTCAAACTAATGGGAGTAAAATTTATGATATTATTTTACGAAATATGACATAATTAAAAACTATTTAATTATGTCATATTTCGTAAATGGAAATTGAATTAAAAAATTCAATTTCCATCTACGAATAATAAATAAAAAAACTTAATATTAGAGCATTCAAAAATCCCTACTCTATCTCAAGTTTTAAAGATTTTTTTCCTAACCTTACAATACGATCGTAATTTAACCGCCTACTTGGCACACTTTTCCCAAAAGTCGCCAGCAATGAGCTTGCGTAATCATTCGGACTCCTCTTTCCAATGCGAAAGCTAAAACGGGTTGCCACATTTGATAAAACGGGAGTTGCTAGCTTTGGCGCGTTATCACCTACTGAGCTAAGGTTTTTTTTAGTCTCGCGTCAAAATAAAAAATAATTACACACATTTATTGCCATAACAAAACATAAAAACGTTATTTAATACTTTTTAAAAAAATCTCTCATCTGAAAATATTAACTGAACGAAATTGTAAAAGAAGAGGGAAAAAAAACTGCAATAATTTAAGAACACCCAACATAAAAATCTAAAAAAAAAAAAAAAAAATCACTTGAAAAAAAATACATGCAAGAAAAGAAATGACGATAGCTAAATTAACAAAGTTTTAGCTCTTAAATGAAATAGAATGATTAACAATGGATCGTTAGCTCAAATATTTATTAGGACTAATGGTCGTTTTCACCTAACTCTTATAATATCACTAGCAACTCTTTGTATCAGGTAATCAATGAATTCAAACAACCTTAACAAAAAAAAAATCTTTTTTATTAAATATTTAGAATAAACATACTATTTAGAAAATATACAGTAATAAATATATTTACACTTACCAAGTTTCTTGAAATGATAGCACGCGTTGTTGGTTGAATTCCAAAACACAACAATCACCAGTTGAATCATGGGAAATTCCTAAAATATATTCGCAAAGTCTTGTCTAGGAAAGGCGATTTTTCTGATATCGGCGCGAGTAGGGGGCGATTACATTGAAACGACCATTTTCACTACGTCGGCGTACGAGGTCGCGCCAAGCTAAATGCGAGGTCCGCAAAATATCTGGTCGGAATACGATATCGCGCCAATGCAACGCCAACATCAGTGAAATACTCGCGAGCTGTAGCCAATGGATGCGACCAATCGCCAATGTGTTTCCAACAATTCTTGCTGCCTGGGTTCAATTTTTTTTATGTGTGTGTGTAATGATATTTTAAAACACTTAATTTTAATCTTAATTAATTTCCAAAGCCCTATCTTAATTTAGCCCGTAGAAATATCGTTCTAAAATATTCTCTTATTTCCTGATCCATGCCACTTGTTCTAATTAATTAATTCAACAGAAGATGTGTAAAATTGCTGAAACATCTAAACGTCGGTTACTTTTTCACACTCAGTGGGAGAGATGAAAATTGCTGACCTAAACAAAATACCTTTAAAAAGATCCCTGTGTTTCCCTTACCTCTTATTCGTGTGTCATGGAAATCCCCATTGAAATCTAATTTTATAAGCTCTATAAAAAATATTTTCCCTATCAAAGTTTTTGGTATTTAAGACCAGGGATAATGATTTCCAGTCGCCTTTTTTACACTTAGCTTTTTCGTCAATTCCGTGTAGTGTCGTTCTGTGTTTTGCACGTCGCTTTCGCTTGTAAATAATGCCTGCTCCCGTGATGGAATAAAAAGAACTTAAAAATTCAACCTGTCTTCTCCATGATTTCTGCCACGGCATTAAATGTTTTTCACACACACATATGTAATGATATTTTTAAACTCTTAATTTTAATCCTAATTAATTTCCAAAGCCCTATCTTAATTTAGCCCATAGTAGTATCATTCTAAAATATTATCTTATTTCATGATCCATTTCACTTGCTCTAGTTAATTAATTCAAGAGAAGCTGTGTAAAATTACTGAAACAGCTAAACGATTGTTACTTTCTCACACTCCGTGGGAGAGATGAAAATTGCTGACCTAAACAAAATACTTTTAAAAAGATCCCTGTGTTTCCCTTACCTTTTATATGTGAGAATTGGAAATCCCCACAGAAATCCACGTTTATAGGCTCTATAAAAAATATTTATCCCTATCAAAGTCTTAATATTTAAGACCAGGGATAATGATTTCCCGTCCCTTTTGTACACTTAGTTTTGCTGTCAGTTCTGTATTGTGTCGTTCTGTCTTGTGCACGTCGCCTTCGCATGTAAATAATGCCTGCTCCCGTGATGGAATAAAAAGGACTAAAAATTCAACCTGTATTCTCCATGATTTCGGCCACGACTCTGCTATTTATTCTCAACAAATCTTTTAAATGTGTTTTTCATTATA
>JAOUZG010025323.1:3486589-3599680 GCA_026289955.1 Argiope argentata
ATATATATATATATATAATTAGAACATCTACAAGGATTTATATTTGCAGAACTTTGTTTAGATATAATTAAAAGATATCACGTTTCTATAAATTAATTATTTATATGAGATTAAAGTTAAGTTATGAGTACGATATTACTCACCTCATACAATGCAGGTTTAGTTCTTCTATTCAAGTAACAGTATTTTTAGCTGAGTCTTATAATCAATTGAAAGTTTTGAAGAACGTTGACTTGAGCCTTGGCAATAGTTTGAGATATTTAGCCAATTGGAACTGAGGAGATTGAATGATTTTACAACTGAATTTCCCCCGACCATAAATTTACGAGGGTCAGCTTATTTAAACCCCTTTTAACAGATGTGGGGATCGTCAAGTTGCAATAGCTTTGTAAATATTTTCAGTGCATAAATAAGCTTTATTTGCCTTTAATAGTAGAGTGCACAAGAAGAAGTAGTACAGCGTCAATGCTTCATAACAAAGTTCTTCTAGAAAGGCATGATTTTTGCTGAAGAGGAAGGAAACTCAGCAAACTGACTATATTTTTTATGTTTATAATTTTCTAACGCTAAATGTATACTTTCAAAAATCTGAGCAAGTCTAAATTATAGAAGTATATATATTTTTTTAAACGTTAAAATACCCAAAAGAAAATGTCCCGGAAAGATTAAGCAATACATGTAGTTCTTCAAAATTGTCTTTTTTTTTAAAAAAAAAAAGAAGCAATTCTTATGAGTCATGCAGAAGAATATTTAAAATTCTGATGTTATCGAAAATCATAATTGTATATTTTTCAAAAGAAAGATTAAAATGGGGTTGCAATTTTTCTTTCCTGGTACGAATAAATCATGTTCTTATTATAGGAATATGACATTTCTTAAATATCAAGAAAGAACTTATGATCTGAATAATGCAATTATTGAAATGTTTATATAATATGTATCGGTCGATAACGTGAATCTATATTTAAAAGAGCAAATACGTTAGTATTTGAGAATGAAAATATTTCTTTGTTTAAATATAATTCACCTTCATTCATTCCTCTCAAGTGTTTTCTACTTAATAGTATAAAGAAAACCTAAACTTGGGCTTATGTTGCTGGAGGAAGACAATTATGAAAAAAGATTAAAATGAAATCTGCTATGCATATTTCAATGTATCATGTCAGAACATGATTTCTTGAATGGCCAAGCACCACGTGCTCCTGCAAGTTAAATTATATTGTTATTCGTTTTTAATTTTTTCATTGAATGAGTCACTTTAGTATTGCAAACGATCCAAAAAAACTTTGTCCCGCCTTTATTGTTTAAAAAAATCGTATTTCCTATTTATTTCATTTCATATAATCACGCGCTCAAAAGGACATTTTTCTAGGTTTTATTTGCTGTACTCATTAATTTATTTTTTTAAATTAGAGCTTTTGTAAATGCAATGGCAACGCGTTATTAAAAACTGATTTTTTGAGAGGTTCGTGGAGATAATAAAATTTTTATTTTTCTCCTACGGGTTTTTGTTGACACCACAAAATTTCATTCCTAAAACAATATCATGTTCTGACATGATTAAAAACAAAAGAACCTCTTTGTCAAGCGATCCTCAGAGCTTTTTTTTTTTTTTTTTTTTTTTTTTTGGCGGTGGAGTGAATTACAGAACAGTTAACCGGATTCAGAAAACCGGATATATATACTGCACACCATTTTTTTAAACCGATTAACTACAGTTGTAGTAACAAGACCACATATCACATTTTGTCTCTGCATTAATGACTTACCATTTTCAACGCATGAATACGGACAGATAAACAGACTGTCAACCTCTAGATGAATTTATTTCTAAATTTGATACGAACCTATATTTCAAATGCTGAGCCTATACATCAAATTTTATTTATCTACCTCTTTATGTATCGTAATTGTTATAATCCCACAAGTGGGGACAACAGAGCATGCAGCTGCCCTCTTAATGGATTTCTTTTAAAATTTCAGAGAAATCTAAAAATTTGTTCTTGCATTAAATTTTAACCGTCTAGGTCAAAGTGTTCTTGAATTATTGGTAACACAAATTGTTTCAAATATGTGTTTTAGATAATCGTGAAGTCTGAAACGTAAGATTCGTCAAAGTCTCAATTTCTAATTTTTTGAAGATTACAATATTTTTTCTTTGTATTTAGGAAATTGAAAAAATAGGCCCGCCAACATCGCGTGTTCCCATAAATTAATAACTTACTCTTCTGTCAGCCGACTGGAATCTTTTTAAGAATTTCGATTAAAAACTAGCTGCCTTCGGCGATCATTTACATCGCCGGGATTAATGTTGTTAAAAATTTCAACAAAGCATTTTGTGTAACTACGTTTTAATGACAATGTCCTCAAAAAATCTTTTTAAATTTCAAATTTGTTGTTGTTGTTGTTACTTATGGCACTTGCCCATGGACAAGCTCCCTGCTGATACAGCAGCAGATTTAAGCCGACAGGATCGTCTCTTGTTTTATAAATACAGCCAACTGGGGCCAAGAGTACGACGTTGCTACACGCTCACCACATTTGCTTGCACAGCCCCTTTTTACAGGGAGGAAAAGTCACACATCTCACAGATAGCACACAGAAGAACAACCATGCCCGAGCCGGGACTCCCAGAACACAAGGAAGACGTGCTACCTAAAATTTCAAATTTTGATAAGATATGCGCTATTTTGAAGGCCTTATGCTGTTTTTTTTTAATTATGGTATGTATTTTTCTAGTTTTCTATTTACAGCAATTATTGTTTGCTAATTTTCTATTATTCTAAAACCAGTAATGAATTTAAAAAACTGTTTGTTTTTCCCTTATCAGAATGTCATATTAAATTAAACTATTTCTTCTTTGTTAATACGAAATATTGGTGGTATGAACACTCCCAAATATTACTATTATCGTACAACAACTTATTTTAATTCAATGTGTAGGAAAGATTTTTTAAGTAAAGCTTGCCGTCTCCTAACCAATAAAAACTTTAAGATGGTATTTACATTTTGTAAATGCCATTTTAAAGTTTTTATCGTTTTGGTGGATTTCATGCATTTGTCGAGAGGTCCATAAACATCATTTAGACCAACATAAAAAAAACTTTAAATAAAGAAATCAACAAAATGATATTTACACATTTATTAAACCATACATAACTTTAAAAATAGCGATTATACTTGATTTTGTTTTAAGTGGACATAGCAATTGCATCAAATATTTTGCAACCATTTTAAAAAAGGAACTTTTGTAACAACAAAGTTGAGTAAATAAAAACAAGATATGCAATAACGTTTTTTTCCAGTAGGAAATGCACCAAATTTCCGTTTTGAATACGTGGAAAAGCATATAACGAGAACAAAATGCAATGAGGTGAATTCAAAAGTAATTGCACAAGCTAATGATTTCACAAGCATTTTGATTTGGCACAAAGTTGGAACACAAAAAAGCACCATAAAAATTTAAGATCACAATTGCATACATAATGATCATATTTTACAGTTTATTTTGCTATATATAGCTAAAAATTTCAAAATATACCTAAAGTATTTCTTAAAATAGTTACTACTTGGCACATTATAAAGCATATTATTTGCAGTCTCAAGCTATCTATAACCTCCACAATTAATGCATTTTAAAATACAAAAATAAAATAAAACAAACAAAAAAGATATTAGTTTAAGTATGTATAAGCTACCTGACATATGAAAGTCAATATTCAAAGTCAAAGGAATATATATGTGCGTATGTTATCATTAAAGTATGAAATCCGTTATTTCATAGAATATGACCAGTTATTTCATGAAATAACTAGATATTCTTTAAAATAAATCATGATCAGTTATTTCAGATAATTCTACAAAATAATTGAACTATACACTTTAACGATAACATATACACAGAGTTCAACGTACAAATAGAAATTAAAATAAAGAATTAATTGAACAGATGGAAAGGGTAGATTTTAAAAATAAATAAAATGGTACTTTGGTTATTTGAAAACAAAGGAAATGGGTAAAATAAATATTGGCTTTCTTTTTTCATTATGTTCTTTTTGTCTTTCTTGGCAGCATGCCAAAATCAAATTCTTTTTCCGCTCAATAAGAATAAAAAAAATGATTGCACGTTCTACAAGAGAACTAATTTTACAATTTAGTATCAATGTAATTTTATTTCACACTTTTTCATTAATATTGTTTGAATAACAAATCCTACAATTGTTGAACACAAATCCTCAAGATATCGTAAAGGTAGCAAAAAGAGAGGCGTCAAAAATGAATAAATATTTATAATTAATTATAACAAAATCGATATTGTACTGTGAAAATGCATAAAAAAACTGTAAAAAAATTCTTCCCTTTTAATATGTGTACGAAGATGTATTCGTAAACTTATTAAATAAGAACAACTTGCCGAAAGTTTACATTATGAATAACATTATAGTGACCAATTTTATATCGAACTAAAATATTCTTTAAAAAAGAAATCCTTAGTTTTAAATATTTGAGGTAGCGAAAATTTTAAATTGAAAATATTTTATATTTCTGCAGTTTTTAATATCAATTGTGCTAACCGATGTCGTTGGTTCGGCCAAATTGAACATATAAAATAAAAATTTTAATGTTTGCTGTTCATAAATTTTTTTGGTGTTTTCATTCGAAAAGAAATAATAAAATTTTTATAAGAAACCCTGCACTAAAGCTTCCAGATAAAAAGCAGATTCTTGAATACATGTTAGTTTTGAATACGAGACACGGTCGTTTTTAGTTTGTGCGCATTGAACGTGTAGCTATCCAATTAATATCCATCAAGAATATGTTAATAAACACTAAACGGGTTTTCATTAAACCATTTTTGATCTTTCATTTTTTAAAGGAACATTTTTTAATGGTTCGTTTGGAATTCTTATTCTTAAATTACTGTGCATTCTGAATTTGTTTTTGAACTCAATAACAAATTATATAAAATATCAGCAATGAAATTTATACTAGAAGGAAGAATTCCACCATAGATTATCTAAGTATTCAAATTCTACTTATAAATATCCTACCAAGCAAATTTCAAAATTGTACGTCATAACATACGGAAGTTTCTCCTCACCCGTTTTGATAAAGATATTCATTAAAATATTAGTGGCATTCTAAGATAAATCAGTAAGCTTCCATTGCGTAATTTTAAGTAGATTTGAAAAATTTCCTAACATCAAATATAATGTTAATTTACTTTTGCTTTATTTAAAATTGATATAGTTTTATGAAAATGAGATAAGCAGTGTTTATAATGTTTTTAACAATTGAAAACAATTTAAAAGGTTACAATTACAACTTGCAATGTAAGTGTCTGATTGCTAAGGATTCCATTTATAGCAATCAGAAAGAGGATGATATTTATGTCATGGAACGACACCAAAAAACTCCATAAAAAAGGTTTTAAATGAAGAAAATGTCACATTTTTGATACGTCATATTGTTTGACTCGAGAACAAATTCATAGCGAGTCTTAAACATAAAGCAACGGACAAAAGAACAGATATTCACATCTTTTAAATATTGCTTTTTCTTATAGATTATAGATATATGGACGGTATGATTCACAATGCATGGAATTGAATCAGTGACCAATTTTTTAAAACTGTGTAAGATGCTTATATGTGGTGAGTACAAATGCCAAAGTTCCCTGAGGCAATTTTTCAACAAGTTTCATCAACTTATACTTCATAATACTAGTAAAATATAAATTATTAGTTATTTCTATGAATAATTAAGGAATATTTGATTATGTAAAAAATTATAGAGAAGCCAACATATTCGCTACAATTCTACAATAAAAAATAGCTTTGTTTTGAGACATATTACTTATTTTAAATCTTACACACATGTATTAGATTTTCCCTTCAGATTACTTTATTATATTATAATGAAATCTCTTCATATTTTTGCGATCTTTCTTCCAGCCATTTAAAATGAAAATCTATTATTAAAATTGATTTTAAAATATGTACATGCTTTCTTTCTATTCTAATTAAATAGGAATTCTGCTTTTCAATTGGAAATCACTATTCCGAAAGCAACACCGAATATGACAATGTCCATGATGCAGTTGTGCCCCCTAATGTCCACTTCCCTTATGGGACTCTTTAGAATTGTGGGCTGTGCAAGAGATTTATGAGCAAATTTTCACTGTCAATACTCGTAACCATCTGAGCTTTCTCGAGGGTGAAATTTCTGGACTGATCCCGTATGATCGTCAACAACACATAGAAGTACAATCCAGTCTCCCTCACTTGGCCTGCCCCTCGCACTTTGATATGCATATCGGAATCGTCAAAGTGGAAGAATCGAATATCGTTCCTGAAGGTATTGCCTTTCTTTGCTATTTCAGATATGCCGTGGTAAAAACCTGATCTTCCAGCGTAACCTGATTGCCTCTTCGAAATGAAGTCCAAAGAAGAGAACTCGCAGGTTTCCCTTAGAGGCAAAGGTTCAGTGCCTTGTTCTCCGTTTAATGTCAACAAGAAATGGAGAAGAACTGCTTTCCCATTATCTAGGGCTTCGTCTGGGACTCTGTACGCTGATAGCCAAGTGCTGAGGATGATATTTTTCAAGCGCGCCGCTTTGTTGCCTTTGGCTTCCTTGCCCATCATGCGAGATTCGAGGTATTTCTTCATGTGTTCCTTTCGAACATCTTGCCTGCTGAGAATTTCTAAAGGATTGCTGGCATCCCGTACAATGTAATCGATGGCTTTCTGCCTTGTGGTCATGTGACTGCTGTCACCATACCCTTTGAGAAGTCGTTGTCTTTCCAAGCAAGCAACGATGCTGGCTGGATCTTCAAGGCCAAACTTCCAGGCGAATATTCTTAGTACCTTGTGTTCGTTGAGATAGTTTAGGATCTCTCGACACCCAGCTGCCTCGATTTCAGTCAGCCCCATGGTGAATTCAGGAAATGCAGAGGAGTTCTGAAAAACAAAAATGTATAATTTAAAACAAATGCAATGAAGTGATCATGCATGGCTCAAAATGAAATATTTAACGCTGTAGACACGGAAGTTAATTAGATATTAGTATTTTATTCTCATCAACAATAGACCATTTTATCCTGGATGACTTTGGAGCTTTAAATGCTCGATTACCATATTTTCAGAAATAATTTCATTCTGAGAATTCAATAATGAAATTTATATTCATATACAACCCTTCAACAAGCTATCCAAAAGCTGCTCGTTAATATAAAACTAATCATCACATAATAAAACTGTAAATGGATATCTCTGTAGAAGTGTGCTTTTAATTAGAGTACAAAATATTTTTTCATGCAAGATGTCGTCTTCATATCTACAGTCACAAAAATTTAATCCTTTACAAACAGAAACAGTCATTTTCAAATACATTCATATATTCTCCAGATATTAACTAGAATACATATATAACACTTTGTAACTTTCAATAAACGGCTGATTGAGTTATAAAAATGAAACTGGAATTCCTCATGCCAAAAGAGGATTATCTCATTTATTTAAATATTTCAAAACATGATAAATCTAATAATAATTTTTATTTTATATTATATTAAATATTATTTTATTTTATATTCTATTATTTTATATTAAACTCCAAAAGGTCATTTTCTCCCTCCCCTCACCTTTTTATACATTTTTTAAATGAGTAAGTTAAAAAAATTAGAAAAAAAATCAGAAATTTTGACACCATTCGACGACCATAACTCTCGTCGTATTTTGTTCCGAGTTCATTCCATTTTAGTTAAGTAATTTTTGAAACATACATCAATAAACAAAAGTTTTTAGGGAAGCCTGTTTTCCTGCATTCTTTGAGAAGCATTTCAATTTTACAAAAAGATACGAAATTGGCAAGAAAAGAAATTAACAAAAATCAAATGGAAAAAAGAACATGTCATCCAACGCTGCTTAAGAATAAGAAAAAACTTAAAATGCTTCAGATGAAAGTTTAAAAATATTTTGACAATCACTTTATTGCTTTGACGTTTTTACTTTATTATTATTTTTTCGGGAAAAAATGATTAAGTGTTGAAAATCTCTATTTATAAAACGTTTACGTGGACGCAAAATCAGGTCTTTTGGCAATACTTCGACTTCGCCTGGGACATCAACACGAGGTTTGATAAGATTTCAAGCGAATATTCTTGCATCGGTTTGAAAATTTTAAAGCAAAATATTAACAGTAAAAAAAAAGGACAAAATTTTTTACGATGGGCTGAAATTTTGCCGTATTGATTTTAAAACGTAGTCATCGAAAAAGAGAAGACGGGTCGAATGAAAATGCTTAAGAATCGTTCATAAGATCCATGCATTCATTATAAGATGAACAAAATAGGGTTAAAAGTTTATGAGTACAGAGTGAATTTTCCGAACTACCGAAACATAATTATGGGACTCTGTATAAAAAATTAATTTTTTTCTGCTTTTCTTGATTACACCATAATTTATCTGATAGTGAATACTGTATCCTGGGTGAAATGACTTGTGTGGTTTATTGGTAGCATCAACAACAAAGGGCACATGATTACGCCATAGTTAAGCAGGCCTAGAAAACTACACATAAAATTTCACAGGAGAAAACCGAGAACACATATCCCCTAATACCAGAGTCAAGTTCGCTTCTACTGGAGAAAAAAAATACTAACATCAACACTCATATCACGAGGTGTTTACATGATTGGCAGATGGCTCCACCCAAAAAGACCACGCGATTATTTGAATTCTTAACACTCTGTTCTTTTTGACAGGCATTTTACTAGGGAAAAGAAGTATGCAAGTGGAAAATACACGAAATGTTGTCATGATTTTAAAAAAAATTTTTGAACATCTGTTGAATCCATCGGAAATAATGAAAGATTTACTGATTAATGATTCAATCGAAGGAAGGAACTATCGGAAGTATTCTGTTTTAGCTTTTACTTCCATGGGAGCTCAAATTAAACCTCCTCCTGGAACAGGGTCATATTGCCATAGGATTCATGGTCAGATTACTATGAATTCTATAGCAATATGGACTTGAATTCTGTAGAAATATGGCCTTTTTCTTTATACTATGGTCATAACAAACCAGGTTGTAGTCAGTTATATGTGTTTGATAGAGTGAAGCTAATGAAAAAACGCATGGAGAGAAATGCAGGATATTTGCTGCCTGTAATGGAAAGATTTGATTCTATGTTGAGAGCAATCAATCCGTTCATCGATTGTTACCTGCAGATGCATGGTATAATTTAAGAAAATCCTTCTATAAATATCAGGATGGTATTCATGCGGCCTAGAAATTCAGATATACATAGATAGATATAACGAACTTATTACAAAAACAGAAATTGCAGCGATATTTGTTCGGAGATAAGGGCAAACCACGTGCTAATCGAGACATCTGTATTTCTCCTGTAGGTGATATCTGCAAAAATATTTCTCTATTAAAGCAAACCCTCTAGAGGGGTCACATCGCAATTGAGGAAAAGATGCTGCCGGTTTGGTGGTTGGATCACGCCACCCTTGGTGGGTACATTATAAGTGGGGGTTGGACGAAAGACTCCAATCGACGAAAGGACCTACTTCCTACGGGGAGGGTTGTACCGTGGCCGGTGATAGCCATTAGGTCTCAACCACAGTTCCCGCCAGTGCTGCTGTTGCGTCGGTCCTGGCCTACAGTTTTATTGTTAATAGTCATAGACAGGTCGGAGAGTCTGTCTATGACTTCTCTATTAAAGCAATGCTAAGATTTCATTATCTATCCCTTGCTTTTTCCAAGAGGAGAATTAGATTCAATTTTCGAGTATCCTTTTTTCCTTGCACTCCCCCCATTGTTTTATCTTATTTTTAAAGGGACTAAATTTGAATATAGCTGCCATCAGACTTTTTTTTGTGTGTAAACATAAGATTTTTATTCTGTTTCTGTAATGTAGCTTTTAAATTTGAACAAATGTCAGAAAAGCACATTTAAAAAAAATTTGTTTCTTTCTAAACATTCGTGTTTAAAATTCTATTTCTGTGGTATAGTTCCCAAATTTGAAAAATTGTGAGAAAAACACGATTTTTCTTTAAAATTTGTTTTTTTTTGGTGTATGTATATAGTTTTTTAAATGAAAGTGTATTTATGCTTACAAAAAATGTTGATGCATATGATTTTTGCGAATGTACATTTTGCTTTACATTTTTTTTCTTTCTTTCTCTGTTTTATCATATTTTGGAATAAATTGAATCTGAATATATTTGTTGCAGATTAAAATGACTTAGAAGATAGCGAGCTGGGATCTGAGTGACACTTCATTAGCAGTTATTTTGGGGGGGGAGGGGGTTGACGAGGATAAGCGAACAGGGGGCGGAGCTCCTTAGTGTAATAAAATCTCTTAATTCAAAATATCGCATAATGGAAATTTTATCATGTAAATCAATATCCTTTCGCTGTTCTTCTCTTTATAAAGGAATTCATCAAAAAAACAATTATTTATCTTTCTCAAAAAAATCTTCAATTTCATAGATACACACACACACATAAAAGTATATTCTAAAAAAATGTTCATTTAAGTTTGGTTTGTTTAGTATTAACAACCGGTTAATAAAGATTTTTTGATTATTTTGAGCAACGTGATTATACATATAACATTGTTGTATTGTAAACATAATTTTATAGTACCAGGCTGAAAAGTTGATATATTTGATCCAGCTTCGATTTATTTATTTATTTATTGTTACAGGGGACATATTTTGCACATTTATATGAAGAAATAAAAGACTTTTTTTAGAGTAAAGTAACATGGATTAATTAATTAAGTTTTCTTAATACCAACTGAAGTAAAAAGAATTAGTATGGAATTAAATAGGTTTTAATTTGTACTAGCTTTTACCCGCGTCTTTGTCTGCATGGAAAAGCACACAACAAACGAAAAAGCAATTTATTTACAATACGTACCTAAAACAAAGCAAAACCTCAAATCAAACCGCAATCTGTATTTCTTTAAAATCAAGTCAAGTCTATTTTATTTTCCGAACAAGATTGAGATAGCTATAACAGTATTATACACATATTTTTTAAACTTTTAATTAAAATGAAAACACAGCTGTCAATAAATATAACACGCTGCACATGAGTGAATATTCTATGCCAATTGGGGCAACACAAATGCGTGAATTTTCTACGCCAGTTGGGATAACGCAATACAGATGATAATTTATTTATTTATTTTATTCTGTTTTATTTTAATTAATAAATACTTCAAAATGAACCTGCTAAAACGATTAATGAATAATGTTTCATTTTAAATGTATCAAACACTAAGAAAATAAACAGAATCGATTGAAATAATTTGTCGAAAACATGTTAGGCCTGACCTCATTAGAGTGGGAAAAAAGAAACTGAAGTTTATTCATTTGGCGTTGGGGAAATGAAGATTTTTGACGAGCTAGTTAGTTTTTAATTAATTAATAAAAAATTAATGAATTTATATTTGAAAAAACTGTATTAACATCAACTGTCATCCACTACAAGTTTTAAAAAATTACTTGCACTTGTGTGGATGGATAAAAAGTATTTTATTAAAAGATTTTTGGCGAAAAAGTAAAAAAAGTGTTATTTTTGCTATTTTGCTTCGCAATTTTTCCGTTTTTTCCCTCTATGCAAGCCTTCCTCGTGTCTTAATGAAAATATTTTTAAGCATTTTAGCCGAATTGGTCAAGCCGTTCTCGAGTTTACGCTTAGCAACACTTGTGGCTATTTATTTTTATTTGTATAGATAACTAATCATTTTCTGTAATAGCTTTTCGCTTATCTTCGAAATAAGTTTCAAAAGAAGAAGACTAATACTGTAATTACTTTGACAATTCTTATTTCACACAAAATGCAGACTTGAAATGTTCTCAATCACTTTCCATTTTCCGAAGGAAATGTTAAAATCCTTACTTATTACTACATTCCCCGTGAATAAAAACCTTTTCAATTTTAAATATTTAATTTACCAATTACAATAATTTTTATTTCATATCAAGTTTTGTGATCCTACCACCATCAAGGGTTGATGCCCCTCATCTTTATTTTCGAGACAAATTTCAAAAGAGAGAGTCCCCAACCTCAGGAATTGAATCGATTTTACCAATTTCCTTAGCCACTTAGCAAATATTGCAATTCAGTCAGAATGGTTTATCCTTTTTATGTACGTCTAACTTAAAAAACTGCATCCTTTTGTTTTAGATACGATGAATTTCATCAAAATTTGTTGCCATTAATACAGTCGCCGAATATGGATAGTATTAATAATATTAATTTAGCAACGCCAATCAGTCTCGAAGAATATATCATCACTCAACAGAAGTATAAAAGATTAAAATGAAATCTGCTATGCATATTTCTATCTATCATGTCAGAATATCATTTCTTAAACGGCCAAGCACCACGTGCTCGTGCAAGTTAAATTATATTTTTATTCCTTTCAATTGTTTCATTGAATGAGTCACTTTAGTATTGCAAACGATCAAAAAAAAACTTTATATCGCAATGATTGTTTTTTTAAAAAATCACATTTCCTATTTATTTCATTTCATATAATCACGTGCTCAAAATGACATTTTTTAAGGTTTTATTTGCGGCAATTATTAACTTTTTTAAAAAAAAATCAGAGCTTTTGTAAATAAAATGGTAACGCGTTATTAAAAGCTGATTTTTTGAGATGCTCGTGCTGATAAAAAAGTTTTTACTTTTCGCTTACAGAGTTTTGTTGACGCCACAAACCTCATTCCCAAATCAATATCATGTTCTGACATGATAATAAAGTAGTTTTTCAAATACAAACAGAAAATTCTGTAATTAAAAACTATTCCGATCTCTAGTTATGTAACGGAAGACAAAAAAAAAGCATTTTCAAAATTATATATGCCTGGTTGCATATGTGTACATAATAATATAAAAATGCAAAGATCTATATGGGTGAAATTCGATGTAATATTTTTCATACCAGATTTTTTATAATACTTACATAATAGGCCGTCGATCTTTATCGACAAATTTGAATGCGTTGCCAAAAAGTTGCCAAACTGCCTATAATAGCCAAAAACCACTATTATTTTAAAAATTATGTAAACCTTAATTATTGTCCACCATTTTGATGGCATCGACGGTTTATCGCCAAATTTGAATCCGTCGCCAATGAGTTACTAAATCGTTGCCATCGATGGTCTAATACTTAAGTATCTTTATCACTAGGAAAAATTATTCTCATTTTAAAATATATTGTATTTTAACTCCTAAATAAATATAGTCAAAGTTTCACTGTATTGAATATGTAAACAATTTACTAAATATCTGATTAATATTGTCTCTGGATGGGAGTGAAAATAAATATAAACAAAAAAGCAAAAATTAAAAAAATTGTATAATATTTACATTCAGTTCGATGAAACACTAAATATTTCTCATAAATGAAACGCTTTTCGAATTGATTTCATTACTCAGAGAATGACATCGAATAATTATTTTATAATTTTTTGTGTACATAGTTTGAAGTTTACAATTTTGGTATAAAGGTGAAATGTCATATTTCAATCTTTAAGTTCGTTATGTCTCTACCTTATCAAATACTGTTCGTTTCTGTATCTTGAGACGATCACTTTTCGATGATTCTATCTCCCTAAGGGGTGAGACGCGGGAGGATGAGCACATTTCTTGAATTCGCCCTTTTTTGACCTTGATTTTCACCCATCAGATATTTTTTCGATCAATTTTTTCCCGCGTGTATCTGAGTATCGTGTCCTTTCTGACCTAATTTTTTTTTTAAATTCAGTAGGTGAGTAATTCGAGTTTAATTTCTTACTAAATCTAAACATTTCCTTCTTTCGTCTTTTCTCTCATCCATATTTTGACGAATTAAACCCATTCTAACGCATGCGTAAAGAGTTTTAGAATCTATTGGCAAACAATAAAGCTGGATTCACATGAGGCAAACTATTGCGAGTAATAGAAGGTCACGCCTACTTCAGAAAAGTCACGTGACCCAACGAGATAATGGCAAATAGTTGTAATATCGGGACAACCGTTTGTCATTGTCCCAACGACGTTGTATCAACTGTTCACTGTAGGATAATACAGGGACAACAATTGTTGGCCTCATGTCAATACAGCTTAGTAGTAAATTTCTATAATAACTCCAAAGATTAATATACCAGTGTCACTTGGTATACGGGCTTGATCAAATTTCATGTTACTAACACTTTAAAAATAACTCAGTGCTATATTTTTAATTATTTTACAGCCTTGAAAATTTTTGATAAGCGTATATATGAATAGCAAAACATCGCTTTTATTCTATTAGCCAATCAGATAAGCGTGCGCTGAAAAAAAATGGCAATTATGAAGGATATCTTTAAAAAATTGACGGCATATCAAAGAATTTGGCAAATAAAAATTTGGAAGCAATAAGAAAAGAATGGAGAGATCTGAATAATATATAAAACAATAAAGGCGGTTATTATTCAATTTAATTGAAAATATGTAATCATTATATTTATATTCAACAGTTTTTAATGCCATTTATCAAAAATAAAATAACCAGTGAGAATTTTTGTTTTCCCGCCTGAATTTCTGGAATTTTACGCTTAGCGTAGACTTAGAAAAAAAAATAAACTCGTATTTTGAATTTCTTTCTATTATACTACTTCATATTCTATTATAAAATTGATTTTTTTATATGCCTGATTTATTTAAAATATACAGTGGTTTTAGAAATGGCCTGTATCTCGGATTTTAAATAAACTCTGTAAAATGATTTTTTCGTAAAAATGCGATCAATTTCACTGTATAATTATATACTTGTAAAGAAGCATATGATGAGTAATTGTAACAGCTTAAAAATGACCACAAAAATGAAGTTTTAATAAACATTGTCTAGATCATTAACAAGAATTTAATTAATACTCAATAAATGTATTGTAAATATAATTTAATTAATTAAAATGTTAATGTAAAAGTTGAAATAAATAAAATAAAATAAGTGAAACGAAACTTGTTTACAAAAGTAGAAGTTCATCAGTTTAAATCAAGATTTTTTGCAAAAAAAAATCCTCGCTTCGAAGTTAAAATTGACACATCCAAAATCCTACCAAGAATCAAATAAACTGCAATCTTGTTTATTTATAAAATAACATCGCTTTTTTTTTTAAAAAAAATATTGACTTTTCAAAATTATCATAAAAAAAGTTAAATGGAATTAATAAAGATTAGAATTAAATCGTTATTCCGGATAGAAAAAGAACGATATGAGATATGCTCAAAAATAAAAGACCTCATGAACTTTATTTTTTAAAACTTTATCACCTTTATTAAAATGCTAACTTTTTGGTTCAAAACATCCCTTTTAAAATCTATCAATACATTTCGCAATTAGTACTTTTTAATGAATTAGCTAAATGTGACAAGAATCAATGCTAAAAATTTATACGAATAAAACTTTTTTTCAATTCCATTTTTATCTAAACAAACATAATTCTTATGGATTCATACTAAATCAAGCAAACATTTTTTTAAAATCTTTTTTTTTTAAAAAAATTAGTTTATTTTACAATACACTAATAAAAAATTTTGGCTGCTTCTAAAAAGAACTTACCCTCAAACAGTATAGGCTTAGTTCCGGGAGAAAAGAGGAAGAATTAGAAGAAGATGCAGCAGCCAACCGCAGAATCAGACGGCTTGTCTCTCGTTCCGTTAAACGATTCCGCCGAGATACTACAGGTGCACAGATTTAAAGGCATTAATAAAACAAGTCTCCGCTCACAGTTCCTTTGCACCAGTCCATCATTAGCAGAATTAAACGATTTGGAATGCAATTAGAACTCATCGGGAAGATCTTCATTAACAGGGGACTCTTGGAAAGTGAAAACGATCGATAAGAGGCGATACGGTCGTGGTGGAATTAAAATGAAAGCCCAGAGTTTGGGAAATTCAGTCGCCAAGACCTTGAAAATCGATCAGACGTCTCGCCAAAAGCGATCTTTTGGGTGAAGTGACCCTGGGCAGCAAAGAGTTGATGAACGGCGTCGAGTGTCGGGCATGCAGATCCGCTTTGGCGTGGGGTATGTCTGGTCTGGTACCGTGTGGGGCACGCTTTGATTTGTTTATTTATTTATTATTTCCCCCCTCTCTGGTTGCGTCTCTTTCCTTTCTCTTTAGGTTAAGTTCGCTCTAAACCGGCTCCCAGCGTGGAAGATGGAAAGTGGACGGTTGAAAGTTTGGGTTACTTTGAAACACATATTTTTTTTTTAAAAAGGTTTCGATCCAATAAATTTACGATTCGAAGGATAAGATTTTTCATGATTCTAGCTCATGATCTATTAAAAGATTCTTTTTACCTTTTGAGAACATGATGTTGTTTTCGTTTGGGGGCTTTGAATAACTGAAGACAAAGAATAATTGAACCTCGAAATAGCGTAGGCAGCGAGCATAAATTACAATATTCATCAACATCTTTTGATTGCATATATTTTTTTCATCTGCTATTACCAGTATTGTATTATTATTATGCATACTTCTTTGAAAACCGATGCGTTTTTAAAAGGTTGACTTGCTTTTACCAGAATTGCTTTTTCAAACCGGTTTAAACTACTTAATGACAAATTAATTACTGCAAATAATGAATTAAAAAATAATGTTCCCACATGATAACTTGCAATTTGCGATCGTAGATTTCATTTTTATTTTTATTTAATATTTTCAAAAGTTATCGGAGACAGGAAGATATCAAAAGATAACGCCATAATTCAGTTAAGATTTTAATTAATATAAAATGTAATTAAAACATTAAAAATGACATTGAAGTTCCCATTTCTGTCCTCCAATTTAAATATATGTCAAATGTTATAAACGTTGGTTCAATAATCTAACCTGTAGACAGCCTGCATACACATATATTCATTATTATCATGTCATGAACATGTTGTTGGTTTTGGGATGAGGTTTTCTGATGTCAACAAAAATCCGTTGGCGGAAAATTAAAATTTTATTATCTGCACGAGCATCTCAAAAAATCAGCTTTTAATAACGCATTGCCATTGCATTAGCAAAAGTTCTGATTAAAAAAAAAGTTATAATAAAACCCAGAAAAATGCATTTTGAGCACGCGATTATATGAAATGAAATAAATAAGAAATTGGATATTTTTTAAAACAACAAATGCGTTATTAAATTTTGGGTTTTGGATCGTTTGCAATGCTAAAGTGACTCATTCAATGAACTACTGTACAATTAATACGAAATATTAACTTTTGGCATGGATTTAGTATTTTTGCAGCATCTGTCGTGAAATCGGTGCCAGTATTTTGGCTATTAATTCTTCGCCTATAATTAACAGTATTCCAGAAAGAATTTAGGTACTTTTCCATTATCGAGGCGAAAGCGAAAAATCACCAAATAAATTTGGCGGAATTCTATATTATTTGGCGATTTTTCGCTTTAAAAATCGATGTAAAAAATTTGGCGGAGTTCCACTTTTATTTGGTGATTTTCCGATTTGAAATCGTTGTAAGAAATTTGGCGGAGTTCTACATTATTTGGCGATTTTTCTCTTGCTTCTTGCTAACTGAAAAGTGCCCGAATTTATGTTTTAATTGTGGTTTCCCCAAAGGGCTGAAATAGACATTGTCTTCTTGTTTTCGACACCACGTTCACATGCTTTTGAAAACACACACCGACTGACAATCTATCCCTTGATGTTTACCCATCTAGCTCTCTTCATTTTGTAGCTGCCGTGTTAACTTATTGTCGAAATGCCAGACAGACTTCCGAATTCAAAACTTCTAGATTTTGTTCAAAATTTTATAGAAATTTACAATTAATTATTTAGATCATACATCAAATTTTATCGCTCTAGCTCAAAAAGTTTTTGAGTCATCTTTGTTATAGACGGATGGACATTTTCCAAATATGTATCTCTCTAACTTTGAAGTCTTGGAGATTCGTCAAAATCTCATGTTCGAATTTGTTGACTATTTCAATACTTTCTCTACACTATGTTCACGAGAAAGTAAAAATTGATCAAAGTAAGGATTTTTGTTCATTTATTGGCTGATAATACTTGGACAAATATCAATACTATGCTCGTTTTCTATCTATGGTGGATCTCAGTGGATATCTTAAAGAAATTTAGAATCGTACCCTTAATTAGAAACAAGTTTAGAAGTGAAACTATTTCATTAAATAACCTCATTCCTCATAATGATTATAAACAAAGATTTTAATTTTTATACTTAAATTTCTATCATGTCATAACATGATGGTGTTTCTGGGAAGAGATTTTTGGTGTCAATAAAAATCCATAGATGAAAAATAAAAATTTTATTATTTGCACAAGCCTCTCTCTCTCTCTCTCAACCCCCCCAGCTTTTAATAACGCGTTGCCATTGCATTTACAAAAGCTCTGATTAAAAAGAAATAAGTTAATGACTACAGCAAATAAAACCTAGAAAAATGTCATTTTGAGTATGTCATTATATGAAATGAAATGAATAGGAAATGTGATATTTTTTTAAACAATAAATGCGAGACAAAGTTTTCTTGGATCGTTTGCAATACTAGAGTGACTCATTCAATGAAACAATTAAAATGAATAAAAATATAATTGAACTTGCACGAGCACGTGACCGTTCAAGAAATGATGTTCTGACATGATGCATTGAAATGTGCATATTAGATTTCATTTTAATCTTTAATCTATTAAAAGATTATTTTAAATGTTTCCTATTATTAAATAGGTTTTGAACTTATAATAATTGTTGAATTTTTTTACACACAGGTTGAGTGTAGTTGTCTGAACATTCTACTCCTATTTTACAGAGAACTCCTATTATAATATGCAATTTCTATTATAATACGTTTCAACTGTAATTAGAATCTGAAATTATTTTGAAATTTTCCTTTTTATATTTATCAAACGGAACTTTTATAGGAAACATATTTTCTTCCCACTGTTAAATACTGCCTGTAAGCTTGACTATAATTTAAATACATAAAGCCATGTTTTCTTCAATATTACTTTTTCTAGATTTTCTTTTACTAGATTTCGTTAAATTAACAAAAGTGTTCACATTGAATCAAACATATAATCATAACAAGCAATCTTCAGTGTTTGTGTGAATGTTTGATTTGTGAAAATAAATTAATGTAGAACAAATATTGCCAGTTGTACATCTAAATATTTTGTTAACGATATTTTATTATAAATTTGAATTTTTAAAAAACTAAACAATAAATAATTATCCCTTAAATTATTCGAAGAACTTAATTTTTTTAAATATAAAGTGAAATGATTTTCTTTCAAAATTTTATATTCATTACAAAATATAATATAATAAAATCACGAGAATTCTTAATGACATGATAATAGCATAATGCATTTCAGATGTAATATTTGCATCTTCATACAACTCCAATCGTTTAATATATGACATTAATCAAATTGTATCGGCATTAACAAAGACCGATCAGCTTTGCATTATTTATTTCTTTTCGAAGCAATATTCAGAAAACAAAATCTTACAAGTAACAGTGCAATTTAGTGATAATTTATTTCTCAACTATATTTTTGATTATAATTTTGTTTAATTGATCTTATTTCAAATATATATAAAGATATGAATGAATCATTCGGATTTCAATACAATCCTAATTATACGCCTCAGCCACATTTTATACCAGGGTAAGAATTATTTCAATTTCTAAGTGATAATATAGAGTATACATAGTTTGATACATGTTGATTATCAAAATTCGTGAAGCTGACAAATTTCCAATATCTGTAATTTTAAATATCTTGCATACATGAATATTTCTAATGGAGACCAGTCCCATGGCATCACGGCGATATTAAAAATGTAAATGTATAGTTCATCCATCTTCGCGGAAATATAATGACTTGACGCATGGGTTTGTAAACAACACAAATATCCTTCTTATCAGAATAAATAAGAATTGGCATGGTGTAAATTTAAAAGTTGGATACCTGAAGACTTTCACGTTCACTCTAAAATTTATCGCCAATCCGAGAAAGGCGCCAGTTTTGGCATGGTATAGATTCGAAAATTGGATATTCAATACATGTCAGTCTATTTTTCAATTCCTACTATTAGCGCACACTTTCCCTATATATATACTTATCTTGTTCAAATTTAACCTAAATAGGAATTGATTTAAAAAAATTGCTTTTTATATTACTTGTTATTGTGCCAGTTGTAATACAGTAAGTAATAGGGAAGTGTAGAAGAAAAATCTTGGGGTCCACGGAAAGAGCTTGCTGTGCACCCTGGTAAAATGATTAGACTAAATGTGTAAGTCAAAAAATGACATGGAATGGTGGTACTCCCCTTTCCATTTTTTAGGTTAAATTACACCTTAAGTCCTCCTCTGTACACCCTAAGTTTCTATTCACTTATATTCACTGAGCGTCATTCCAAATGACACGATTGGTAAGAAGTAATAGAATTTCGCACGAGTTAAATTCTTAACTTTTCAAATCATTTCTTGCCAATTTTGGAAAGTTTGTGCATTAATGATTCGATTCATCATTCCGTTGAAGTGGCATAAAGAAATCATGAATATTCGGTCTAAAACATTATTTTGATTTTCTCTAGATTTTTTTTAAAACTTTTTTTTTATAAACTTGTATTTGCGAAATTGAAGGTATGGTGGCTACTTACCGAAAGTCCTGACCAGATACGGCTCAACTTATGGAAATATATCTCATGAAGTGATGAGGTGGTTACCCTCGGTCGCAAAACGACTAGCTCCGTTGGAACCAGAAGATAAAGAAAGCGCTAAAGATAAAGTAACTCTAGACTGCCATTGCCAAAAAGGTAACTATTAGTACACGAACTTCTTGAAAAATATGTTATTCTTCAATTTCACTTCAAAGCGACAAATAATAATATCGAAAGTTATTCATTTAAAATGGGCTCTTGATCATATCATTAAACTACACATTACTTTTCTCTCTAATTCATCTTCATTGAAACTTCGAGTTTTTGATGATTCATAAATCCAAATTTAACTCTGACGAAAGGATCAGGGCCCGACTTAGCCCAGTTGGGGCCATGGGCAAAAACTTCTTTTGGGCCTCCTCTGCTTTACTACTTTAGTGACAAAGAACATTCATTAAAAAAGGAAACGTAAAACAAAATTTCTATTCGATTTTGGGGGCCCCACTTATGTCGGGGCCCTGGGCAGCTGCCCCGTATGTCCCAGCCTTAGTGAGGCCCTGGAAAGGATCGAAATTTTTGGTGTGTAATCTCAACTCATCGACTCACCTGGTTCCCGCGACACGTTTCCAAATCGCTTGCTCTTAATTCCAGAATTATCTCTAAGGGTTTATTATCAAATGAGAACATGATGTTGTTTTGGTTTGAGGTTTTTGAAACCTCAGAATGCGTAGGAAACAATGTGGAGATAATCGTTTTTGAGGCATCAATTTTTCGCTTTTAAGGTTATTAGAAAATAATGCAAAAGGTTGCTACATTTGACAGTTTACCCCCCAAAAATTATTTAAAAAATAGAAATTTAATTTCTAATTCAAAAGTTTAAGACAATAGCAACGTTGTTAATTTTAAAAAAAATGTTTTTATCATTTGAGAACTTGTATTGGTTTGAGATTTTGGAAGCCACAAAATGAACGAGCAGAAATTTCGTGATTTATCGGTCTTAGGGCATCAATTCTCCACTTTTAAAGTTATTAGAAATTGTTAAAAGTCACATTTGGCGACTTGCCACCAACAAAAAGTTACAACTTGGAACGAATGTCCGCCATGTACCAGATTCTCGATATGTCGACGCATGCGTATTCTGATGGTCACAGGATTATTTCAAACCGGTTGAAATTGGTTAATGACTTAAATTAATTAAGACAAGCAATGCCTTAAAATAATAATGTTCTCACGTGATAACTTGAAATTTGAGATAGCAGATTTCAATTTTATAATTTTATTTTCATTAATTTTAATTAAAAATCGGCAAAAGATATTAATTAATATAAATATTAATATAATTGTTACAAATATTAAAATATTGTTAATAATAATTCATTTATTTATTATCAAAATTTAAATATTAAAAACGTTTTTTTAAAGTCATTTTTGAGTTCCGGATCTAGACCTCGAATGGGTCCGTGATTTCGAAACCACTTTTGGACTCAGAACCGCGAAATGAACGCTATGACTCATCAATAGTTTCTTAGTAACCTGTTGTCCTTCATCCTCTCGCCCCCTTCTTTATAATATGGTTTTTTTTAGAAATTGCGTTTATACCGATGAATGGCGCAATAATTAACAATTCAAGAGCAATATTCGTGAAAAAGGTTGCATAGTGAAACGACAGCACATTATGTAGATAAATGCAGTGATTTTCAATTGAGAAACCGCCTAGTGTAGCAAGACTGAGAAGAAAGTACATTGGTTTAAAAAGAAATATATATTAACCTAATTGCCTTATAAATAAATTTGTAAAAGAATTCAAATTTAAGAATTTTAAAACAATATAATAAGCTTATTTACACTTTACCAAGAATAGTTGGATAGATTCTTATATGTTTTATCGGTACTTTTCCGTTACCCGGGCACTAGCGAAAAATCACTAAATAATGTAAAATACTTGGCGATTTTTCTCTGGCGCCCGGCTAACGGAAAAGTACCGTTTATTACATTCGCTTATTGTCAGGGCCTGACTAAGGCAGGGGCATACGAGGCAGTTGTCCTGGGCTCCAAATAAGTGAGGGGGGGGGGCAAATCGAATGAAAATTTTACTTTTACGTTTCCTTCTTTAATGAATGATCTTCGTTACTAAAGTAGTTGAAGCGGAGGGGCCCCAAAGAAGTTTTTGTCCCTGACCCGAACTAGGTAAAGTCGGGCTTTGCTTATTTTTATATATCCATTAACTTTGAACTTTTATTTAAATAGCATCGTTCGTAAACACGTGAATGCAGTGTAGTCATGAGTTATAATAAATAACGCTTAAATGCGTTTAAATACGAGAAAAAAAAACTATTCTAAATAAAATAATTAAAAAGTTGTTAACTTCAAATCTATCGAAATATAAAACAAACTGATCGTTAATTTTTTACCAAAGTTATCAAAAGAGAAGAATTTATCGTTGAGTATCCGCTTACAATCTGTTGCTTTTAAAAGCCATTTTGATGAATGAATATTTTAAAATTTGTTTTTAAATACAAACTTGAGAAAACAAACAACTTCAGATTAATTAATTCACATGAATTATTTAAAAAGTTGTGGCAGTTTGAAGAATTTTCCATAAATTGCTGAATTTTAATTTTATTAAAAAATAAAGTATTTAATAACCGATATACTTTCATTCGAAGTTCGGAGACACACCTCTAACTAAAAGCTATGGCTTTATCATTATATGCTTAACAGACATAGAGAAATAAACATGTGAATTAATAGAATAAAACCATATCCTCTAAAAGCTATTTTTAGAACAAAATGGAAGAATTAAAAAAAAAAAAAGAAAGTGAAGACCCTCCAGTTCTGTATGACACAAAATAATTAGATATATATTATATTTGAGAAGAAAATATAAATAAATCAGCAATAATATACGTTTAAAATGTGAGGAAAATATACACTTATAGCTTAACTTATTTTGTGCAATTATAAATAGAAATGTTTAAAAAATAATATTTTTATATTATTAATTTTATTAGACGTTTAAAATGTAAAATGGTTAGTGACATTTCGAATAAAAGAAGAAATTATTCTTGGAATGTTAATCTGAATATTTTGTGATTAAATTCGAATCCCCCCACTTTCAATGTGTACTGCTCAGTATAGTTTATTCTTTATTCTTTTTCTTTATTTATTAGAAATAAAGCACCATGAAGGAGGAATTATTTCAGATCAAGAAAAGATGTACATTCCAGAGCATGTGTGCCCAGGCTATACAGGTTAGAAACAGAATGTTACTGAGTCAATTTTTTAGAAAGCGATTTTTTTTTTGTATATTTATGAATTTCATTTTTATGAAAATCAATTTTATTATCACGAATGGACAATATAAGAATTAAATAAAATGCCTTGTGAACATTAATAGTAACATTATTCCCAATTTATTAATTATTCATTGTAACGGTCGTTCACTATCCTCTTAAACCCTCTACATCCCCTGAGAAGAGACCCAAATAGACTTGCCTATGCGTATGCGCATGGTGTTCAAAAAAACTAGCTTCCAGACTCAGAGAGACTTGCTTGACGAGAGACGGTCTGACTAGCTTTCCATATCTTTGCTCTTATGTATATTACTTGTCTTAATGTTTTATATTGTGTTCTTTGTTTGTCCGTAGTGTTTATGATTTTGCGTAATTATAATATTGTACACCATTTTCGGTATTAGTTCTCTTCAGGCCTTCCACGCACCTCCCCCCATTACATCATTATAAAATTAGTCAATGGAAACAGATGTTCCAATCATTGGTAGGTCAATGATCTGATATGTAACGATCATGATAAGAAATCGTGAAAATTTATCGTAATGGGGTTTGTAGCACAATTATTTTCCAACCATTTTGATTGAAAAGAGCACAAATAATTGTATTATACAAAATAAAATATAGTTGTTCTGAATAGTCAGTATATTAAGAGATGCTCTTTATAATTTACAATACCTATAAATAAATAATAATATCAGATGTATCGAAAAATTTCGATATATCTGGTATATTTGTGGGTGTGATGGGTTTTATTTCTTCAGTCCACTTGGATTAGTTTAATTGTTTTATTTCTTGGTTAATAAAGAACGATTATGATGACTTTTATAACTGAGAATTTAATGATAAAGAACGAATTTATATAGCATGAAGATGGACAGTCGATGTTGTTCAAAGGATCTTTCCTATCTACGTGTGGTACATTGGGCAATTCTATGTATGAATTCAGATTTTGGTCCTTTGTCAGAGTATCCTGTCTTTTCGATTTCCGCTCGCACCCTTCTTGTCTGACGTCTTCCCTCTCACTCTCTCTGGTAAACTCTGAACTCTGCCCTCTGACTGCTGACTATCACCGGAAGAACGTTGAGGACCCTTTCGTGGAATTAATTTACCACATATATCGTGATGAAGTTTGATAATCGCCGAAACGCTACATTCGAGTGCAGATATATTCATAGCTATTGCTTTTAGTGCCCGAATTTTTAGCGATATTAGCTCAGAATGACAACAAGTTTATACTTCTACATTGTACGACTATGTCACATGACTAACAAGTGGCTTTTATATGAATCTGCATTGATCTATGAAAACGATCGGCATAGAGTTATAAGAACAAAAAAAAGCTTTATAATTAAAAAAAATAATAATGAAAGCTGCACATCCATTATAGCATTCCACGCCAGCTTCATTTCAATCCCTTCGACGAAATCCTTGCTGGAATACATTGGATATTCCGTTCCCACCAGCTGCATGCATCCCATGCCTTTGCCTTCCCATTCACGTTCGTTGAGCACTCTATCCAAATAAACAAATATAAAAATTAGCTTTTATGAAACTAAAATTCATCGGATATTCAGTCACTCAGTCCTTATCATAATGACTTGTGCCATTCTTTTGCAATGGACCAATAACTGACCGACGGACAGTTTTGTCTCTTGGATTTCCGTGAAAAAGTAAGAAAGCTCCCGGAGAAATATCATAATTTCTTTCTTAATCGAAATAGCGTGAAAAATCCAACAATTTCAGGAGTCTGATTTATTGCCAAACGTCGCCAAGTTTGAGTGTCATTGATACACCATTCATTCAGTATCCATGAGAGTTATCGATGAAAGTATCTTTCTTACCATGAAAGCGATTGCCCAGGAAAGCAATTTTATAAATTAATTACATAATTAATATTAGATTATAAATGCATTTTTATAATTATATTCATTGAAAAAAGGTATTTAGAAGCCTCGTATAGCATAGAAAGAAAAATCCAAGATGAAATTTACAGAATTTCTTAATTTTGAAATGACATTTTTTTTCGTCTCATAATTTCAGGTTGTCTGACTCTAAAAAAGAAAGGAGTTCCGTTGAATATTTGTTGTGAAGACGTGCTAAGAGCTTTGGGCTGTGAAAAAGATCCGTATGATATTCCTGAAGATAAAATAGAAGATCCCTTTCCTGGCCCACCTCCACCCATAGATTTCTTGCAAGTAAAAAAAAGGAGCAAAAGAGGGGTATGGGTGAAGCCCGAATTAGCACATCAAAGTAAACGTTGATCATATGGGACGCTAATCTTATTTCAAGGAAACCCAAAAAATTATGATTTTAAAAAAGGGGGCTCATGCTTTTTCTCTCTGATTTATTGCAAAATTTTTGTACTACCTCATGAACTGCTAGAACTGCCAATAATTAATTAATTTTAGAGCACAATTATTAGAAAATATTGGACTCATGATTTTAAACATGAAGAAATTGTAACAAAGTTCAGTTAGAAATAATAAACAATTATTCATTATTAAGCGATGGTACTTTGTTGTAATAATATCCTTTTCTTAAAACATCGAATAATTAATGTTCATAAAGAATATTAGAGCCTTGAATAAACATTTCCATCATTGACAATCAGTTTCAAAAATAATATACATTTGAAATAAGGCAAAAATAATAAATTCACGATTTACTTCATTAAAGCGTTGTAGAAAGCGTATGTAATCTCAAGACAAAATTACAATTGAAAAGAAAAGAAATTTATAAATTCGAAAATAATTTATTAATATTGCACGCAACTGATCCGAGGTCTTTGTAACATACTGAAAGCAAGATTTATAAAATAAAGTGCAACTAATAAATTTAACACTAAAAATTCATGTATAATTCCTAGAATGGATTGTATCTGATCTAAGAATTTCCAATGCTAGACTCATTATACCCAGAATCATAGGGGATTGCAGCCTTTGTTGCTCCGTATCCCACCAATACCAAGTTTCAAGTTCAAGTTCCAGATATCATATCAAAATTCCTGCAGTGATTATTTACAAATATTTTGAGGTTTAAATGCATAAAACCCAACATTCACAGGAAAAAGAATTCCATAAAAATTTTAGAACGAAAAATTTCTTTTCGTTCCGAGATTACAATTGAAAGTAAGCATAATGACGTCAGAAGAGAGAATTTTAAATTTTCTAGCTAGCAAAATGATCAAAAAATGTTGAGATGGAGGGTAAAAAAACACTGATTATTTAAAAGTTACAGATTGTACAATAATATAGTCACTTGACCACTTCAAACCCATTTAAAACGTATATCCGAAAAGAAAAAAAAAATACTTTAAAGCAAAAGTTTTGGTGCTCGATCGATTCAAAGGTTTAAAAAAAATTAAATATTTGCACTCAAAATCTGATAATCACATGATTGCTACATTCAGTGGTGGCGGGGTGGTCGGCTGTAAACAAGAAGTTACGTGATGGTTTCAAACCGGTTAAAACTGCGTAATGATTTAAATTAATTCATATAAACAATGACTTAAAAAATAATGATGCTTTCAAATGATAACTTAAAATTTGCGATAAAAGATCTCAATTTTTTTCAAATGTTAAAATATTTTTTTTTGTATTAGACTCAACACATTTAAAATTTTAAAAATAATTTACTTTTTTTAATTTGGGCTTTTGTCAATATAATGACAACGCGTTAATAAAAGATTAAATTTATTTATTTATATTTCATTTCGTATTTTTATTTATTTTAATTTTATCATTGAATTAGTATTTTTTTTATTGCAAACGATTATAAAAAAGCTTTATCTTGCATTTATTGTTTTTAAAAAATATCATATTTCGTATTTATTTCATGTAATCACATGCACAAAATTACATTTTTCTAGGTTTTATTGCTGTAGTAACAATTTTTTAAATCAGTTTTTATAGAGTTTTGGCAACACTTTATTAAAAGCTGGTTGTTTTTTTTTGAGATTCTCGTGCAGATAAGTTCTTATTATTGGGGGTAACAGCTATTGTTGCTATAAATCCCAATACCTTACTTCTTTCAAATTCAAATTCAAGATCTTATTATTATGTCAGAACATGATGTTATTTTGGGAATGAGGTAGAAATAAAAATAAATAAATAAAATGAGTTAGAAATAAATAGACAATGAGGTAGAAGTAAATAAAATCTGTAGGCGATAACTTGAAATTTTATTATCTTCGCGTTGTCATCGCAATTACAAAAGCTCTAATTTTTTAAAAAAGTTTGACTACAGCAAATAAAATTTATGAAAATATTATTTTGAGCTTGTGATTATGTGAAATGAAATCAATAGGAAATGTGATATTTTTTAAAACAATTAATTGAAGGAAAAGTTTTTTGAATCGCTGGCAATACTAAAGTTACCAATTCAATAAAAAAATAAAAATGAATAAAATTATAATTTAACTTGCACGAGCACTTGGTGATTGCCGTTCAAGAAATGATGTTTTGACATGATATATTGAAATATGTATTGCAGATTTCATTTTGATCTTTTAATTTATTTTATTTTAGATTCTAAACAATAGAATAATTAAATTTCTGCTTGTAACGTGTCACCTTCTTTTTATGAAGTTTTACATTTTTTAAAAAAGTATTTTATGTTCTATTAAATAAATGCATTTGTATTTTGGAATAAAATAAGCTTATAGGAATTGATTTATTATCAAGTCAGAACATGATGTTGTACACATGTCAGAACATGATGACGTCAAGAAAAATCCGTTGGCGGAATATTGAAATTTTATTACCTGCACGAGCATTTCAAAAAATCAGTTTTTAATAACATGTTGTCATTGTATTTGAAAAAGCTCTAATTAAAAAAATAAGTTAATGACTGCATTAAATAAAACCTAGAAAAATGTCATTTTGAGCACGTGATTATTTGAAAAGAAATATATTGGAAATGTTATATTTTTTTGAAACAATAAATGTGAGACAAAGTTTTTTTTTTTGGATTGCTTGCAATACTAAAGTGATTCATTCAACGAAACGATTAAAATGAATAAAAATATAATTTAACTTGCACAGGCGCGTGATGCTTGCCCGTTCAAGAAATTATGTTCTGACAGGAAAAAATGAAATATACATGACAGATTTTATTTTAATCTTTTTTATGTTAATTTATTTTGTTGTGCAATGAAGTATATTTTTATGCATTGTTATAATGTTCTTTTGTGTTATTTTATTCGAAGGTATTAGTATTTGCCGAATATTGGATGCTTATCTTGTATATATAATCCTATTCATAAATTTATTTTGGATTAAATATTTAATATGTTTTGCTGACAAAAGAAACTAGTTTAAACCCAACCAATAAGCTTATCTTCCCATTTTTGACTATATATTTCCTAACATAACATATAAAATAAAATTTCAAAAAACATCTTGATTTTGTTAAAGACACATATGCAAATTGTCTCATTTATAATGCATTTTAATTGATTAACATTTTTTCTTAATTTCTTAAAACATAAAGTTATTGATTTTTTTCTATATTTATATCCTTCGCTTATCAAATTGCACTGGAATTGCCCATTTAAGGCGAACTGAAATATTAATGCTCATTGAAAAAAGAAATTCTGAAATATGAGGCATTTTCCAGTTAGATGATTTTATTTTATCTATAATTTTAACAGCTCTATTTTGGCATTTTTCTCTATATCTTTAATGCAAATTTTATAATTTTCCTTCTAATGTGTTTTCAAACTTTTTAATGCCATCATATAAATTTACCAATTTATAAATGTGGAATAAATTTTAAATTTCATAAAAAAAGAAAAAAAAATCATATTTATTTTTATTAAAATTATACTTGATGCTATTTTTCTTATTTAATATACAGGGTTAGCAAGAAATAAGTTACCCGCTTCAGAGGGTTTTAAAACGCGTTCTATTGATCCAAATGAGAAAACATTTAAACTACAGTTTATTGAAATGATGTATTTTACATTTATTAAATAAAAACGTTATAAAAGTTCACAGTCATTGCTGTAATGTGCATAAAAATCTTTAATATGATTTATAATTGTTAAATAAAGTAACATTAAAATTTCTTTAAATATGTTCCTTCATTTTCAACAATATGCTCTAATCGGATATATAACAATATAGTTATATAATATCTTACATATATAATGCCTTATTTTTTATATAATACCATAATACATTATATATTACTCTAATTATATAATACTACTTTTTCTAGAGATGACCGAATTGAGTCTGCCTGAATAATAAGAAAATGGCGTCAAATGTTGTCTTTCAACATCTGGTAAAGATGATGGCCTTTGTCGGTAGTTATTGATCTTCAAATAACCTTATAATCAAAAGTTGCAAGAGATTTGTCCGGCGAGCGAGTAGGCTATTTTATTAGAATATAACGGCTGATAACCCTAGCTTCTGTGAAATGCTGTATTAATAATCGCTTTACACGACGATCAATATGAGGTGGTGCAGCATACAGCATGAAAATGATACATTGAAACCTCATCCTCACTGTAGAAGAGTTGAGATGATTAAATTCCTCAGCATAACATGGTACCGTTGTTCTGGGACGGGACAGGTTTGGATTTCCTTTGAAGTTATCTCTTCAAGACCCAAATAAGACCCAATGATAAAGTTAGCTGTAAAATTACACCATACTGTCACTTTTTCTGGATGGAAGAGTTATTCCCGGATAACGCGAGGGTATTTCTCTGCCAAAATTCGACAGTTGTGGGTGTTAACTTTTCCAAGGAGATAACAATAGGCCTCTCCACTCCACAGAATTTTTCATGACCAAGTTTTATGAACCACCATTGGATCAAGTAATGGAAATGCAAAAGTATTATGGGCAACATGTTCACATATTTGAATTCGTAAGGATAAAAATGCAAAATCTGCTATATGGTTTTTTCTTACTGTTGAATACGCCATATCCAGAACACGAGAAACAACTGGCAAACTACCTGGAAGAAAGTCAAGATGTCCAGTTTTTTCGAATTTCTGCAACATCTTGCGTAGGGTATCTGTAGACATTAAATCTTTTCGTATCTGCTTCATACGACTAAATTCCTTTAGAGCTTTAATGAAGTTTTGTTAGCACTGGTAGAATAATTTTAGCGTTTTTTCTTGAAACGTAGTCATGATCAACATAGAAGAAACTAATGTTCGTGCAGAAACCGCTTTCTTTTTATTCATAGAGTTGAAATAGTATTTATATTTCAGCTCTATGTTTTTATCCAAAGAAAAATTGTTACAAGCATGCGCTGTAATGAACGGAATGTTTCACGGCTTCAATAAATGCAAATAAATGTCATTAGTGTTACAGCGTCATCCAGTGGTTAATTTCTGTATTATTTTTTTAATTAACAAACATAAAGCACATCATCTGAATAATCTGTAGTTCAAATTTTATCTTATTTTTAGAACGCATTTTAGAGCCGTCTGATGTGGGAAACTTATTTCCTGCTAACCCTGCATACAGGGAGCAAAATATATGCAACTATTAGTGGTGCAAATATATGCAACTATTTTTGGTGTAAAATTACATTGATATAATGTTTCCCATTTAATGTATGTTTTACATTATTGTAAATAAATACCCAGCAATCTGCTATTAATGAATCACAAGATTTAAGATTAAAAAAAAACATACTTAAATGTCAATTTCATCTTCATATAATCTTATAAACCTTTGTTTATGTGCCCAGCACAGTGTAATTACTTGAGACAACTTTGTAACATTTATTAATAAGCCTTCTTAAACTTAAAAGTTATAAATGAAATTTAATCTCACTCCCAAATGAAGAAAATATGCAATAAATGAGCATCAACATATATTATTTTTCCAATTAGCTTTCATATAAATATAAAATAAAAACAATAAAATTAATTATAAATAATAAAAGATATTGATAGAATGCAAAAAACTTGAATAAAAGTGCAACCCATCTTATGATTTATATCAAATAATCTGAAAAATATACTCATATTAATGTTAACTTACCTAATTTATTTAAAAATTTGTTAAAATATATTAGTAAATCCTGCCGTCTAACAAAGATAAGTAAGACGCAGTAATTCAGTAGTCAATATATTCTTAACTACAGCAATAAATAAATGTAATACAGTGGGAAAGATATGCGTGATTCAAAATGTATTAGTTTTAATGATTTGTTTTTTAATCAGATCTTCTATAAAAATTATTAATCAATATCGACGATTGTTCTCTTACATTTCATATAATTCCTCCCTATTCAGTTAAAAAATACTAGTAGAATCGGATACCCAAATGCATATGAAAATATTTGCTGGGGAATTATCATTATAAATAAATTATTTCTTATCCCAAAGAAAATTAGCCTTTGTAGGTGTAGCGGATTGAGCTAGGCCCGAACTCCAAATCTTATGGTTAGTAGCCGCGTAACATATACGTTGGGCCAAAAGTGCACTTCAGTCCGAGGGATGTTAGCTGGCTTATATGTATAGCAATCACCACACCTTCATTTATGTTTGTATTTAGTTAACGGTAAAATAATATATCAATAAATTCAAAAACTAAACCATATAAGACGAATCTAATTACCCTAGGAAATTAATTTGCAATATTTTTGAAAACTTTATCAAAATTGGTATTATCGTTCACATATTTAAAAAATAAGAAATATAATTATTGAAAATAAATAACTTCTCTCATTTTAGTTTTCCGCCTTTGAGATGCTGTCCCTATCCAAGTAATTCCGGAACATTTCGATTTCTAGGAAACAGTTTTTGCAAAATATCCAACAAAGTCTGCATTTATTTTATGTTTTGAAATAAATCAATAATAAAAATTATAGACAGAAGTAATTTGAAATTATAAACAAAATATCATATAACTAACCAGAAGTTTAATACAAATCTATTCCTAGCTCAAATCTCCTGTTTTATCTGCCTTCCATCATATGCTTATGACGATACATCAATAAGATCCAACCATGCTAAATCCAGCAGCTAAATTGAAAAAGAAAAAAGAGCTTTTGACTTCTTTCACGTGATAATTTTGTACTGAAATAAAGAAGCTGCCTGTTGAATAAACTGATTCCACTGTTTTTTGGAGTGGCAACATTCCGTTAAAGTAAATTTTTACATTCATTCTGTGGCAATTTCATTCCTTTTGCCGCACAACGCCATCCGTTCAGGACCATTTTACCGACGTGTGTGGTGCCGTGCGCTGTGCTGTATTTCAAATTATTTGTTATAGTTTTTAATATTTTGTAAGTTTATATTTTTCAAAAAATAACAAGATGGTTTTCCAGAAAAAATCTGCTACTCCAGCAAAAAATTTCCAGGTTAGTATTTAATTCGATTTTTAATTGGAATAGCCTACCACGTGCATTGTAATTCATTTTCAATGAAGCTGTTTCTAGTGTTAAATTATCAATCATATTGCTAATGTGTGTTACATATATTTTTGGAATATTATCTATGTGAAATTGTTTCCATTAAAGCGCTTAAAATCGTATACTAGGTTATATGAGATGCTAAGAATCTTAATTTTGTTCATGTATTCGTTTGGCTTAATTTCGCTTTTATTTAAAAACTAAATCGTCAATAATTTGGTCATGTGTATTGCGTAGATATTAAGTTAACTTTATAAATTTGTTTAATTTGAGTCTTATTAGTGATTTTCGTTGGTTTACCAAGATTCTGTTGCCCACGTGTTTTTTATACCGGCGTGCCCTATGTATTATGAAGATACTCCTGTTTCCATGAAATAAATCTTATTTTTTGTTGAAGCTTCAGTCTGCGTTTTAAACATCTACGCAACTAAATTCAATTCTATTTTCGCTTGTTTTTAAACTTTTTAAAGTGCAATAAATTTATAATGTAAGAACAGATTTTAAATATAATACCCCTCTTGTACGTTTTCAAATATCTTGATACAGTGCATCAATAATAATAATAAAAGCTTGCATATTTTATGCTCCATGTGATAATAGTTTTTACTATTAGATTTAGGTCTTTCTTAAAGAAATTATTAGAAAGGATCCATGTTACTTTATGCTACCCCCCCATTTTTTTACTCTGGCTAGTTTTCGAATAATTGATAAATATTAGTTGGTAGAAGTAACATTGTAAGTCGTGATATTTTGAAGTTTAAACATTTTAAATTGTGGTAAGTAAAGATGGTAATTCGAGGATTGGCAATGATGATGTAACTTAAGTTTACATGTAACCAATTAAATACATTCATAATGAACCTAATAAGTGTATATGGAAATGTCTAGATTTTTTTAACTGAATATTTTGTATCTCAAACTATTCTTGTCAGATTTGGCTGTGTTGAACATAATTTTTTTTTACATGAAAGTAGTTAAGCTTCACCAGGGTATTGAACATTATTTTTTTCCAAATAATTCAAAAATAAATAGAATAAATCAAGTTTGTTATACCTTTGTCATTTGAAGACTCTGGGCATCATTGTGTATTTTTAAAAACATCTTTTCCTCTGCTAGCAGTTGGGACAGTGACTTAGTAGCTTTGCCAAACTGAAATAAAGACACAAATTTCAAAAAAACTCAAGCATATTTTTTAAAATTTTCTGTTTAAATAAATTTTATAAGCATACTATTTTAATTTGAATAATATATTTAATTAAAAGTTTAAAAAAACATAAGTATAATCTTTATAGTTCATTTTAAAAGTAGCACCTAGCAGTATTAATACTTATAAAATGTAATTTAATCAAATTAATATTTATTTGTCTATTCTTTATTAAAACTTTTTATTAAATTGTTGTAATAAAAAGTGAAAAAATGTATAAAATTCAACATGTTAGGATTACTTGGAAAATGAATCCATTTACATTTTGGAGACAAACTTGGTGTCATATTAAACTGGTATGTAACTGGCTACTGATGTATGTTACCCTAAAAATATTAACAGATTATTATTTGGTGAGAAGAAATAAAACTGTACCATTTAGAAATCTAATGATGCACATGCATGTGATAAATTCCACTGATGGTATTTGTGTGATAATTGTATGTTCTAAACTTTGCTAATAAGATGTGATGTGAGGGCTAGATAGATTTATTACAAATACTTTTTTAAATATTCACTTACATATGTATTTAAGCATTATTATATGTTATATAAATTTTTTCCAGCCTAAGAAAAAGGGCAAGAAACAAGCTCAAGCAGATAATGATGATTCTGGTAAGTTTTTATATCTGTTCATTTATTTTCTTTTAGTTCCTACCCTTTTATGTGTAAAATTTTGTTTCAAAGTTTCCACTATTTTTTAACAAATAAAAATATTTTTTAAAGATATTAGTCTAATTTATATTAATCAGGGTGGCCACTTGACTGGAAATAATTATGGAATATTGGCAATCAATAAAAGTAGTTCAATTACTGACTATCAGTGATGGAATCCATCCAGATCTTTTCATGCTTGCCAGGCAAAGATATTCTGTATCATCTAGATAAATTCACACCTTTACTGCTATTTCAGGTGTAATCCATGATATTACAGTAATAGTTTGATGGTATAAATTGTTAATTCATTTTTTTAGATTGAATTGCAATTAAGTTTCAGTGAAGCATTCATGTTCATCGTCAAAAAATAAATGAATAAAACCTTAATACATTTTTTAAAATCCTTTGAGCATTGGGAAAAGTTTTCAAGTTTTTGTTAATTTTTGAATTTTCAAACTATTTTGTATGTATCATTACTTCTGTTATCTTTCAAAATTTATTCTTCATCTCTTAAAATCTCTATTTCTAAAATAAAACAAAGTACTTCTGAATTTTAAAATACAAAGCTAATCAAATTTGTTAACTTTATAGTTAAACTAGCCGCCTTTGGCGACCAGTCGGTTCGCCAATATTAATGCCGACTAAAGAGTTAAATCATTTTTTTATATAACTTGGTCTCATAATAAGGTTTTCAGTAATATATTTTTAAGCTTCAAATTTCAATAATCATGTAATTCACTTACACTATTATGTAGGTCTTAAGCAGTCCTATCTTTGAACTCCACATCTCTCTCTGATTTTCTATCAGTATACGTAAAATTGAGTTTTAAATTAAAGTGGAAATGATGAAACTTCAATTAATATAAAGACATCTTTACTCAATCTAAGCATGTCTTTAAATAAAACTAAGAACTGAAAGCAGAACAGTCCAACATTGAAGTTTTATGTTCAATACAGAAATTGAAACATTATAATTTTTTTTATAATTTATAAGATCTCAAGGAATTATTCAGCAAAAACTTCACAGGTTAATAGAACCTTCAGTTTTTAATTTTATTTTTAGATTTATATAAATGCTCTTAATAATATTTTTTAAGGTTTATAAACATATATAAAAATTATGGTTTAAATTCCTTTGGTCTTATAGATTCATATTTGTAAAATATTCTTAATATTTCAATTTCTAAATAAATAAATAAGCATTTCTATCTTCTTCAAATCTTGTTGATTTATTCAGTTCTGAATATTGCAAGTTTAGAACTAGCATCATTTTCATACTCTAGGCCAATTATTCAAGAGTAACCCTGATTGGCTTCTTTGAGATCTTGATAAAGTGATCTAAAATCGCTAGTTGTTACCGAATAGTTATATTGAAATTTTCATAGATCGATCAGCTTTTATGATTGACAAGGACTTATTGTCTCTAAAATATTTTATTAAATATGATTCACAGAGCAGAAGGTATATATAAAAATTTAATTCATCAGCATTTTTTTCCTCAATCTAATAATTATATATTTCACTTAGACCATTTGTTAAGAGATTTATGTCTCCCAAAATAATTAAGAAATTAGATGCTGAGCTCCGGTTACAGAAGAGGCCTTGTAGATGTTAAGCCATATTCGACTTAAATAAAACTGTTTAATTGGATTAGTAACATATGTATAGTAAAATATCATAGAAAGCGTTTCCATCCATTTATTTTCCAAAAATATCATGTTTCATATTTGTTTCATTTTATACAGACACATGCCGAAAATGAAATTTTTATATGTTTAATTTGGAATGATAGTTGATTTATTTTCTCTCATTTGAGAAAGCGATATTGTTTTTGGTTAGAAAGTTTTGATGTCTCCGAAATATGTGGGTAAAAAATAGTTTTATATGCTTTTACAAATTTTGCATTGTTAATTATTATGTAAGCTTGTTTGAAAGAAGATTCTTTTTCAAATAGCTGACCTACTTTTGTCAGTATAGCTTTAATATTACGTTACTTCATTAAAAGATGAGTTTTTATTTCGCATGATTCATTAAAATGCGGAGATAAATTACAATCACGAATTCGAATTCTTTGAATTGCACAAAATATCTTCTTCACATAAGTAAAAGTAACAATTCAAAACATGTCTTATTGTATCAAAAATTTAAAAAAAAGAATGCAAACATATTTTACTACTAATTATCAGTTACTTTTTGTTCATCGTTTCTTTGAAATGACGTCATTTTCAAAGTTTGTTTAAGATTTCTTGCTTTTAAACAATTAATCTCGCTCTCAGAAGATTATTGTTTGGTGCTTTTCTAAAAATTCTTTTTCAGTTTTAACTGTCGCACTTTTATAATATACTTTTATTTATATTTATTTTAATTCTTTACTTGAAATAATTTTGATATTGCAAACGATCAAGAAAAGTTTTCTCTTTTATTTATTGTTTAAAAAATATCACATTTCCTGTTTATTTCTTTTCATATAATCGCGTGATGAAAATTATATTTTTCTGTTTTATTTTTGGTAGTAATTAACTTTTTTAAAAAAGCAGAACTTCTGAAAATGTGATGGCAACATTTTATTAAAAGCAGATTTTTTTTAGATCCTCGAAGATAAAATTTTGTTTTTATTTTATGGGAAATAAATTGTTGAAAAAAAAACAATTAAATTAAATGTTTAAAAATTCATTAAAAATAGTTTTAATTCGTAGATAAAAACATCAGTATCATTGAAAAGCTAATTTTTTGAGCTTTATCTTGATGCAAAAATCAATTTTCTGCTGTAATATTTTCAGAAGTTATAGCAAAAAAACGTTAAAATTTGGCTTATTTTTTAATTAATTAAAATTTTAATTAAAAATTCAAAAAAAGGGCTACTAGGTGCACATTTTCGGCACCCAAGGTATACATATATCAAATTTGGTAGCTGTAGGTTGAACGGTCTGGCCTGTACAGCGCCAACAGACACACACACACACACACATTGTGCTTTATTATAAGTAAAGATTTATTTCTCTTGTAACTTAAAAATATTCTTTTATGTTTTGATGTATGCAAAATCGATTGTCACAAAAATGTAACCTTGTTATTTGTTATTTAAATTTTATTTTTCTGAATATTCTTGTGCTCTACAGATCTTAGTGTTTGCACATCATTGGGTAACAGTTACATTCTGCCATTAAATTTACAGACAATTTTTTTTGTAATGGTTGGCAGACTAAAAATTCTTTTAGTTTAAAGATACATGATATTATTGGTAATATTGCTAATTATTTCGTTCCTCTAGTTTTCTTTTTGAGTTTGAGTTATTTTTTCTTGTTGGTGGTATTGTTTAGTTGGGTGTAGGGAAGCAGGCATAAATTGGAGAAAACCTGTTAGAAAACAGATCATATTCTTTAAGATTTCTGTCAGTGCTTGTAATTAGTATATCTTTCATGAATAAATCTGACAAACCATTCTGAGATATGATTGCCAGATTAATTACTTGTATAGATACTTACTTTTTATTGTTTTAGGTTATCAGTACCATATTAGTAAAGAAAAGAGTGTTTACAAAAATGAAGCACATTAGCCTTAGCTATTACAAAAATTACATTTTATTTATTTTACATTGATTTTTAATTATGATTTTAAAAACATGACTATTTCTCACACATCAATTACTGTCATGCTTAATATAATAGTCTTTTGTACTTTTAGTCTGCAATAGATAAAAAGATTAATATGAAATAGAATGATTTTAAAGATTTTAGATATATGAGAAATTTTTAGTTTTTAAAATTAAACTTTAGTTAATTAGAAATTAAATTACTGGAATAATGGCCACCCTGCTAGCATTCAATAAACAATCATATTCTAGTCTTTCATTATTTAATGACTATTGTTATTTTTTAGATATGTTCAATGACATGGATGATTCAGATGGTAAGAAATTACTTCAAATCCTTACGATTATAATAAATTTTAAAAAGTTGTAGAAAGTTAACATTTTTTATATTTTTGTACTCTCACAATCATTTCTTCATGTAAAAGTATAACTTCTAATTCACATCTTTATGCTACTTCCTTTTTTAAAAAAAACTTTCTGTCTGTTTCTTTGAAAAGATGCATTTCTTGCTTCTATAACTGATGTCTCCTGATCAAAATGGAAATCAATGTTTTTATATATTCAGTTTCTTTATCCAAATCTAAATATTAAATGCATTGTAGTAGCTTTTAACCCTTCGAGCACTGACTGTGTAGCTTAAGAACGTTTTTAAAACAACTGCAGTAGAAATAAAGATTGAATACAGATTATTAGAAAAGAAATTGGCAGAATGTTCATATATCAACCTGGTATGTTTATGCTTTCCCTTACAGTAACAAAGGGTAAATTTTCCTATATCTTGACATCACATCCTCCTTAACACCAGAAATTTTAAATAGTACTGAGGGATCAATCAAGTAATAAATCTATTGACATTTGCTATGCAGTTTTTCAGCTAAGAATTTTTTTCGTTCCGAGAACTAAGAACCTCTTTCAATCTACATTTGCAGAAATTTGTTCAGAACTAAATAAATAAAAAAAATCTCACCATGATTTTATAAAATTTTATAAGTAATAGAAAAATTTGATTTATAAATTATTTAGAGGAATTATCATTCATCAAATAGCATTACAAATATAAATTTGTTTTAATGACATTCAGAGAATTTTATTTCAGTTTACTCTAATTTTCAGTTTGAAGCATTTTACTCGCATGTTTGATATGCGGTAAATATGTCAACATTTTTAATGAGTGAATTTTTTAAGTGTTAATTCTTTATATTATTTCTAATCTTGATAAAAATGACTCATAGTTAGCACAGAAATATTTTCATAAATCAATACCTTTCTTTGCCAGTACATATTTCAAAGAACAATTTCATCATTTAAAACTTGTGAGTAAAAAATAGTTATTTCATTGCAACACTATATTAATTGAAGTAAAACAAATTATAGATATTAATAACTCTGTATTAGTTTTGCCAGTTTGTGAAGGATGAGCAGAGCTCTTCATTTAAAGGATGGTATCCTCCGGGTAAATCAAATTATATATAAGAAAAATAAAATAGAATGAATTTGTACATCATAGAAATAATAGCCAAAGACTAGGTCGGAGAATCATGTTAATGTTGTAAAGCATAAAGTTATTGGTGGTGTGGTCACAGTTGACTCGTTGGGGTCTCATGACATTTAATTCTATGTATCATTTGTGACTTTTTTATTAAAGCAAAAATATTCCTAAATAGCTTTATTAAAAAATTCACTAGCGAATGTTTTTGTACTTATTATCTTTAAAGCATAATAAAAATTTTAATTGTAACTTTCCCATGACAATTCAAAGTAAATTAATTTTAAATTTATATATCAAATTGAATATATTTTATATCTACTTCATTATGGAATTGAAATTAAAGTGTCTTCATTGTTGCATTTATCATTTCGACCTAATCTTTCCCCCATTATTGATATCAAGATATGATCCGAGTTATTTTTTAATTAGTATTTTTTAATGTTTTTGGTATGTTTCAGTAGTAAGCTTTTGTAAAAAATGTTGTTATACTTTAGATAATGCGAAATCAAAAATTAAAAAACTTGTAGCTCATTTTTGATAATTGCTATTAGGATCGGCCTTTAAGCTGAATAAATTTCCTAAAGGAAGAAATTTTTCAATTGTAAATGATCTTCAGTAGTGTTGGATCAATAATTGAATTTCAATCAGAATATAAACAAATTTTACATCTTGCATTGTATTGGTAAACAAAGAAACTGAATCTTTAAAATGTTTTTTAGCCATTAATAATTATTAAATATATTAAGAAGTACATCTTTAAAGGTTCTATGGGGGGAATTTTAATAGATATAAAAATTAAAGATAGTTGAGTGCACACTTTGACCTAAAATCTTAAAACCCTTCATAGATTATTACCATATGACCCAACTTAATTATGCAAAAAGAATTGTGCTTTCGGGAGTGAGAATCCAGGACTCGTAAATTTCAAGAATAGTAAAGATTAAAAGTAATACTAAGAACATTTTTCTTAAATTCTTTTGTGTCTTGCTGAATGTCTAGCAAGGGAAAATATTCTTCCCTTCAATGCAAGATTCCTATTCCTATTGTACTATCTGCCCGGCATTTATCTTATATAACATATTTTAAGACATATTCAAAATTTTCTTGAAGATTTCTTCAAGATTTTTTTTCTTGACAGCATATTCGAGATTTTTCTTCAATATGTTGCTAAATGTAACACTTCTTTTAATAAAATTACTTGGGCAACTTTTAGTGTTATATTTGCTGATGTATTTTCTATTAACAATGTAGACTAGTTGAAAAGCTCTCACATAGAGAAATACATTCACAGAGGTGCTCTGCTCAGAGATCTTAAGTAGACCTTACTAATATTTATTCTATTAAATAAGTGTTGATTGCTTTAGTGAAAGATTTTATCCTTATTTTTATTTCTTTAGTGCATTTTGGAAATTTGTAATTGAATTCCTAAAGTACAAGTAATTGACATTATATTTTCGAGAAAATTTTGAACTTAATATGGATTTCAATTCTGACTGATGAACTAATTTTTCTTCTGTAACTGAAGAGCTTCTGAAAGTGAATTGTGTGATTCTTTAAATGCAGCTCACTGTTGGTGTCATATTGACTTGCTAACATCTTTATCTGCTCTTCCAAATTTTAAATTTATTTTGACTTTTGATATCAGTTCAGTGGCAAAAGATTTCTTGGGGACTCGGATGATCTGATATTTTTTGATAATGCAGCAATGAGTTTCATTATGGAAAAAGCACAGATATGCCGAAGATTTTTTCAACAAATTCAATAAAATAAAGATATAAAAGAGTAGCATCTATTTTTTAGTTCTTTTACTCCAGGGGCCAAAATCTGTGGAAGCATGTTACTGGAGCATAAATCCATTTTAAGCACTCTATTCATGAGTGAAAAATGCTTTAGTTTGCTAATAAAATTTCTCCATTTTGAGAATTTAGATGAATTTCAATAAAAAAATGCATCCAAATGTAAAGAAAAAATTTTGACATTCATAAAATGCTGAACAATTTTAACCAATCAATCCAATTTAATTAATCTTTAATAATAGGCGAGTCCTTGATAGCTTTCAAAGGCTTACTTGAATGGAAACAATACACTCCGACTAAACCAGCTAGATTTGGAATTAATTTCTTCCAACTCTATGAATCAGAAAACTGGTTACATTTGGAGTTTTATTTGTTATACCTGTAAAAGAAACCTTTTCATTGAAGAAAGCAAACTATTTGGATTATCTGAAAAATGTGTACTGACTAATCCATGAACTTGAAAATAAAGGATGTCCGCTCAGAGTACATTTCAAATTGGAAAAATTATGGTATTACATTTGAAATGCATGAAAACTATAACAATATTAAGTTCTATTAATAATGCTGCATTAGTTAAGTGTTGAATTAAAAAAAAATCCACTACCAAACAAAAGTTGAAGTAGTCGATTATAATATATCTGTAGGAGGAGTTGATTTGTCCGGATCTGTGGTAATCGTTCTTTCCTTCAACTAAAAATTGAAAAAGGAAATATTACAAAAAATATTTCTTCGTCTTCCTGACTAGGCTGTGGGGAATGCTTTAAAAAAAAGGAAATTTAAAACGTGTCAAAATAGAATGCAATTGACAGAGAGAACGTAAGACGATTACCACTGTCTAAAATTTCAGAGTATAGAATGTGCAGATTATTGCTCCACCAGGAAATAGAAAATAATATGCTAGGAGATGTGTCATGAGTTTCTAAAAAAATACAAACAGCAAAAGAGAAAAAAAATTATTGAATGTGGTATCTGTAAGGTGGGTTTATGTGCTTCTCTTTATTTTGAGATATAGTACACTGTTATTAAATTACATAACATGTAATTGCAATGGATGAAATATTGTAAAATCTGCTCATAATCATATTTGTCTTTCAAATATTAAATTTATAAAACTCATTCAGAGTTTTGCTGTATTTTTTAGTATGTATTTTTAATTTTCTTTTCAGTATTTATAGCTTGATAATCTCATTTTTAAGAAATCTGTAATGATACATGGGCTTTGGCAATTATTTTCTTTAACTTTTTAAAGAAAGTATAGAAACTATTTTGGATGAAAAATTTTAAAGCATCATTTAATTCTAGTAAAAAATAAACCGATTTCATGTAGTACTATATGTTATATTTATTATTCTTTTGAAATTTTATTAGACTTAAAAATTTTTTACAGAAGATATTTAAAAATATTTATATGCTGCAGATTATCAGCACCTATATACAGATACATAAAGTAAAATTGCCACCTGTTAGGTTTTAACATTTGTTTATAATTATCATTTACTTACCTTTTAAGTTCTGAATCTACAGCCTTGATACATTCAAACAGATTGAACATAAACAGTTCAGCCTTTAATGCATTTGTTTAATTTCATTAAATAGCTAATATTGTTTTAATGCAAAGCAGTAATTGTAATAGCACAGATACATAGTCATTGTTACTGCATTTTTTTTTTTTTTCATTAGCTCTTTTCGTAGCCCATCACAAAACTTCTTCCCATCTCAATGGAGTTTGATTCTTTAGAGATTTAAGAATGTATATTTCTAAAAATATTTTCCATTTTTATGAAAGAAATGGATTTTTCCCCATCTAAACCTCTTCTAAAGGGGGAGGGAAGACATTTGAAAAAATCTATAAACATTTGTATTAAAATTATGAAATAAAGAAAGTATTAAACAGTAAAAAATAATTACATTTATCAAGATACTTCAAATGAAAACATAAAAAATAATTATAACACTTTTATTAAATTTTATTCTTAACAATGAAAAAATAGATCCAAAAGTTTTCAAATTTGTCTTTCATTATGTAAAATCTATACAAAGGTTAAGTAAACTTTTATACAAGATTATGACATGTAAATATGAGGGATTTTCTATCTTTAGTACATCTGATAGTTTCTACCTGGATATTAAATTTGTGGTGAAATATTCAAATCAGCAATGAAACTACACACTTCTTACCACCAGTTGATCCTGCAAATCCTGTATACAAGGATATATTGTGATATTAGCAATTTAAAGCTATTAAGAAATATAATAATTCATATGTTGAATTCTTTGCAGTCAGAGTAGAGAAAGAATTTGATGAATAAAATTTGTTAGCAAAATAGTTTTAGGGTTAAAAATGCTATTTGTAATGATGTTGTCTTCCACTTTCTATTCTTGTCTTTTTATCTGGAATATAATTTTATTTTGGAAATTGAATATTTTATTCTTAATGTAATTAAATAAGATATTGTTTAAAATATATTTATGTAAATATAGTAGTAGTGATAATTTTCTAGATTGATTACTAGCTTAACTTTGTGCTTACAAAATTTTTCACTTTCATAATTGTTAAAAATTTGTTTTAAATAGATTTTGAGGATGACAGTGGTGAGGACATGCCTGTACAAAGGACTCCTCAGAACAAAACTCCTAAGGGAAGACAGTCTCTGAGTGAAAAGAAAGTTACATTTGATATGTCTTCAAAAAATACTCCTGGTAAGACACCAAACAAGAATAATTCTCTTGTTGGAAAGAAAACTCCAACACCAGCCAAAGGAAAAGGTGGCCTGCAGGAGTTCAAAGGAATTAAAGGTGGCAAACTTCAGCAGAAAAAAGGTATATGGGATTTTAGTAATTTGAATTAAAAAAAAGATTTTGTGGTGAAATTGTGTGATAATTTTGTGCTCTTAACATTTATTGGAAATTAATTTATAAATATAGTTTACATATTAAGGATATTGTTTTTTTTTGTTTTTTTTTTTTTTTTTATATGTCTAAAAACTGTTGTGAACTGAGTATTTTGTGGTATGAAAATAAAAATAAGAAATTATCTAACAATGTGTATCAATTCTAATTATAAGTGAAATCCAAGTTATTAAAGATTTTTATAAAGTTCTTATATGATTTTATATAGTATAAAAATGTAACTATTCAAAATTTTAATTTTATAAAATCTCGTACCTTTTGTGTTTGTAATGTTGTTTAGTATTATATAATTTCTACGTCATTGATACAAATGATTTTCCTAAACCAGACATTATATCTTTTTGCTCATAGTGAATGTACATTAATAATAATAGTAATTAAAAAAAACGGAATGGCTATTCAGTGTCACTTGGGTGACCATTGCCAAGGTTATTTAATATTAAGTCTGAAAAGTCTGTGTCATGGAAAATTGGCTGGTCATGTAGAGGTGGCCATTTGAAGATACTTCACTGGATTAATAAAATGAAAAGGAAACATTAATTACAATAAATGTTCTTGAAACATTTTTATAATAGAAAATAAAAATATTAATTCATTTTCTTAAATGTATTTTCTATTTTTTCCCTGCTTTGTTATAAATGCTCTAAAAAATTCTGAAATTTTTTAATTATGCTATGCTTCTATATAAGTGTCAATATTTTCTAAAATGATGTCCATCTAAATTGACTTAGTAATTTGGTAATTTAAAAAGATTCTATAAGATTGAAAAAGATGGTCTGGTGGTTCCACCTTATAAAAGATGGTTTGTTTTGACAATATGCATTTTTATTTTTTACAAACCTAAAAGAGATATATTATTTCATAATAAAAGAATATATGTCACTGCATCAGTGAATTGAAAATTTATAAAAAGTAATTAAAATGTATTCTTAAATACATTTTTAAATTTTTTGGGGAAAAAAACTATGCTTCTGGAGGGAAAGTCATACTTATAAACATATACATTAAAAAATTTTTTTTTCGTCTTAGAACTGCTGAATTTTTTGTTAATGTTTTGACACTCGTATCATCCTGGGATATTTTAATTTAAATTTTCAAAAAATGTTTGGTTTCAATTTGAAATCAAAATATTAATTTGAAGAATGAGTCTTGTAAAATGATGTATGACAGCAAGAAATTGAGATATTAGTTTCTTCATTCCTGAGGAATTAAACAAAAATTAAACTAAAAAATGAATTGTGGAAGACTTTTTTTTGTAAAGAACCATGAAATTATCACTCCATATGAAATTTTTTTTTTTTTTAACTTTTGTCTAGAATGGATTATAAGTAAAATTTTCCTTTATTTGATTATCATGGCTACAGATCATAACTTATATTTAATTAAAATTGCAATTTCTATCACTTTAAAGTTTTGTGTAAGTCATGAAATTCCTTCTTCTAAGTTTGTTAGCAAAAATGAATAGGTGGGCAGATGAAAAATTTCACTTCACTTTTCAGAAAAATATATCAAATCATGCATAAAAATAGGATTTAGAAAACTAAAATTTTAATCCTTCTGTGTATATAGGTAAAGCAGAAGAGGATGATGACGACGACGATGATGATGATGACGACGTCGACGATGATGATATTGATGATGATGACGATCTAGATCTGGAATTAGATGAGGAGAGTGAGGATGATGATGACGATGAAGAGGGTGGTGATGAGGATGATGATGATGATGACGACGATGATGAAGATGAAGACGACGATGAAGAGGAGGAGGAGGAAGAGCAAAAACCAAAAATGAAACAGGCTAATAAAAACAAAAATAACGTGGAACTAAAGACCCCTGTCAAAAATGAAAATTCAAAAAATCAGACACCAAAAGCAAAGCCTCCCAAAAATGAAGTAAAAAAAGAATCACTCAGCCCATCAAGTAAGTACTTCATTTCTGATTTTAGATTTGACTTTAAAAATAGTTTTTAATAGTTTTAAGAATTTTTTAGTGCTATTCAAAATTTATGACTGAAATACATTATAATACTTTTGTAATCTTTTTTAAAATTTTAATTTTAGATGCTGAAACACAGTCTATTGAGATACAAAGAAGAAGTGAGTTTGCTTTTTCATTGGTTTTGTATAGAAATTTTAAAGTGACTTGTATCTAATCATTTATTGATTTTTATTAGGAGAAAGAGATGCAAAAATGCTTTATGTTGGTGGCCTACCTACTGATGTAACTACTGAAGAATTGCAAGCATTGTCTCCTGATATTAAAAATGTTATCATACCAAAATCAAATCGAAAAAATGTTAGACATGCGTAAGTATTGTTAGTTATAAAATAAGTAGATATATTTTTAAGTTGTGCTTGAGCAAATAATAGATTGATAACAGAGCATTTAGCATTGGCAAAAGTGCTTATAATTGAAAAATACTTTTAAACATCTTACAAGCACTGAATTTTTTTTGAAGTATTATAAAAGTACAAGAAGTTTTGTCCCCTATATGTTCAAAAACATGTTACTAAAGGCTTGATTAGTGGATGTGTTTAGTAAGAAATACAACTGAAGTGGAGAATTTGCAAAAGGAATCCGATGCGAAATAGGTCCAGGGTTCTGACCATGTATTAAGATAATGTATTGACATTTTCTTCAATGTGCATTTTCAATGAAATAGTTTTTTTTTTTTTTTGAAAAGGCTGTATGAAAAAACAAATGTCATGCTTGTGATTTAAAAAAGGATTCAAACTTTAATTTTTAGAGTTTTTAAATGTTAATGTATTTGTTTTTTATGCCTGGTAATTGCATATTTAATGTTTTACTTATTGTTGAAGAATATGAAGATTGGTCCAATTCAATGGGAAATAAGAATGCAATAGGCTGTATTCTGTGTTAAGAGATATATTGAATATAGAAAAGCTGCTTTAAAAGCATTACAATGAAGCCTCTTCATAGTATGTTATGAATTTGGTCATAAATCTCTTTAATATGACATTTTGGAGAAATTCCTTAAACAACCTTTACAAATTTTATTGCATTTTAAATTGTAATTAATTTTGGCATGTAATTACATAAATTAATAACAACTATTATGAAAGGCATTTTTAATCTTGAAAGTCGTACAGTTTCAATCATCGCGATTCATTTCAGTTTTTTTATAAAATATGCCCATCCATTTAAAAATCGATTGCCTAACCTATTTTGCTGAAAGGAGGGAAAATTCAAGGCTTAGCTTGCACATTTTTTAATATACATTTGATTTGATAAAAAAAAATTTTTTTCCGTCATCCACTTTACTCCCAACAAAATCTCTTCACACATAAAGGTTTATTCGGATGGCAGTGTAACATGAGACCTAAACCATTGATTTAGGAATATGAAATTTGAAAACTTATTTTTTAAGTATCTTAAAGGTGAATTAAAAGTGTATTTTAAAATTTTGATTTGAAATCTTCCATGACATTAAAGTGTGTACACTCTCAAATGCATTGTTTTATAAAATGAACTTTTTCATTGGTATTAATTCATTTTGAATATTGTTAAAAATTGTCATTTTGATGATTTTTTTCAGAATGCATTTTTTACAATGGAAAATGTGTAAATGTAGAAATAAATATTAAAAAAATTAATCTTAATTTTTTTTCATTGTGTTTTAAAAAGTATTCAATTTCTGAAGCAATTTTTCACTACACACCCTGGATTTAAAAAAAATGAATTGCATGAAACTTTTAGATGCTAGTTATTAGCCCTTCTTATGTTCTTGCCTATGTATTTGTGGGAAAACTTATTTGTAATTTTTATCTAATTTTGGTTTTTGCTGATACAATGTTAAAATCTTTAATTTGCATTGTCTGTTAGTAAATTGGAAGCATTGCATGCACTTAAAACCTATATAAAAATTCCATTTGTTCTATCTTCCGTTTCTCTCTCTCTCTTATTTTAGATTTAATTTCTACAAAAGTATTTTTTCCATTGTTCAGTGTTTCTAAAAAATGTAAATTCTTATTCATTTTTATAAGTGTTGAATCCCACAGAGAATTATTTTTTAATGTAGTTAAGTCAGATTTAGGTGTAGAAGATGTAGATTGGAATATGATGCCTAAAAATGTACTATGTATGGAGAATTAGTAAATGTTTTATTTCTTTTAGTTAAAATCAAGGTATAGTGCAGCAAGTATTTAAAATATTTTCTTTCTTGCTCAATTTCACTCATTTTTATGCTTCTTAACTATGTAAATCTACCTTAGACTTTATATACTTGAATTAACCAAAATTTATACAAAGAAATCTTTTTTAAAAAAATTTGCATAACTGAAATTTTAAAGCTAATTTTTTTTTCAATTTGATTTTACTGTTTATGAATTTAATTTTGTATATGTTTGTTATAAAACAAAATAGTACTTTAAATAATTAAACTGCTTCATAAAGGTTGCTAGATTATATAGCATTAAATATACTTGTGAATGAAATGTTTTGGTGATTGAAAAAAATGCATTACTTTGAGCATCTGTAGCTCTATTTTCTGCAGGTGTCATTAACAATGCTATATTAAAGTGGTGCTAAACCTCTTATATGTTTAATACATTAGAGTGGAACCACATCACTACATAATTGTAAATTTCAGCTCTGTAACTAACAGTGAAATAATTGTTAGTAAGATTATGAATATTGTATCTTTTAGGTTTGGATTCTTGTGCTTCGTTTCAGAAGCCAAAGCTGAAGCAAATTATAAGGCTCTGCAAAATAAAAAATTTAGAGGCCAGTTACTGAATATTGATTTTGTTGGTGAAAAAAGTAAGAAGAAACCTACTTCTTTGGAACCCAAGATTAATGAAAGAAAATTGTATGTTACTGGAATTCCTATTGATGCTACAGTAGCCCAAGTGGCTGTGTTCTTTCCTAAGTCTTATCAAGTTACCTTCAACAAATCACCATCATTTAGGTATTTAAGAATGATTATCTGTGTTTTATTTTTAAATTGTAATTATATAAATACTCATTTTATATATTGTGATATTTTTGATATAATTTTTGTACTTATGAATTGGCTATTAGTAGTCAGTTTTCTTAGATTTATAATTTTTCTTTATTACAATTTGTTTTTGAAATAAGAGTATTCAATTGTCAGCTTGTTAATTTGTTTAAATATTTTAATGAATAATTTTGCTATGGGTTTCAATGTTACTTCTTCTTTGTGTTTAAGCAACATCAATATTAAAATACTATTAAAACTTTTAAATCGGAAATGGAATTTTTAAGAGAAAGATTTAACATATATTATATACTTAGTTCATTTTGTATATGTGTATTTTAACCAAAGTGTTGAGTAAAGAGTCGACTTGTGTGGTCGCGCCTTTAATTACCTTTGGGATATAAAATTCACTCATGCAGAATACATGAACTTGTTTTGTAAGACGATTCTTTCTGTGTGATGGTACACTAAAGCTTTTTTTTAAAAAAAAATAAAGTAAAAGCTTTTTTTTAAAAAATAAACAAATTTTATAAATTTTTACTGTTCTTAGGTCTGCATCGATAAACTTTGAAAACATTGAAGATGCTAATGAAGCTTTCAAAGCCAACAAGAATGTTGAAATTAATGGGCAGAAATTAATTGTTGTACATTCCACCATAAGCACGATGAATAAGAAGCAAAAGAGTAAGTATTTGTAGTGCATTTGATAATTGTTTAAAGGCTATTGTTGGTTAACTCTTGTTTTGAAAGTCTATATATTTTATATCATACTTTTTTTTCCTCTCAGAGAGGAAGCCCCACAAAAATAGCAATGCTAAACAGGGAGGCAATCCAGCAAAGAAGATGAAATTTACCAAGAAGGAAAAAGACAGTAGTGACGAAGAGTAGAAAAATAGGATTTTAACTTCATGAGCAATTATGAATTTGCATCATAATGTTTTGTATAATATATGTATGTTCATATTCATTAAACTGTTTCTTATCTAAGTGTACTGTGCATGATTATTTTAGATCGTTTAAGATCTGTTATGGGTTAGCTAAATTAATCAAAAGCTTGTTCTAAAAAAATGCTTCTTAAATTTTCTCACTTCACAAATTCTAGATAAATTCTTATATACTCTTGCCCATAAACAAAACAAATGTGCTTAGAATATACTCGTTGGGGGGGAGATTAAAACTATTTGTGATCAAAAAGAAAGTAGATTTGTGAAGTGCGTGAAGAGAATTTCTTGAATTATTACAAATAGAGCCTTCTTCCTGTTGTGTTGAAAAAGGGGTTTTAGTATTAATTGATCTCCTATATACTCAACAAATCAGTTCAAATATTTTTATCCATTAGTGCATGAATTTGTTTTAAATATAAATCTAAGTTGAAGATGTTTTTTATATTGTAAGTAGACAAGTGATGGAGAAAAATTGGTTGCCTTTATACTGTGGTGGGGGAGATAGATATTAAGTGGCACTAATTCACATTCTTGGGCTGCTTATTTGAATAATATGTAAACTGATGTATGATCTACATGTATTAATTTTTTCTAGGTGGATATGTATAAAATTTCGTGAATTTTTTTGTGTGTTGAAATTTAGTTGAGAAAGTTATTTCTATTTTGAAACAAATGTAGCTTTAAATTGGAGTAATAATGCTATTCTTTTTTTTATTATAAATTTTCTCAACTCTTTTAATGCAAACACACTTTTAAGCAGAATAGGTTACTGGAAAATAATCATTGTAAATGTAGAATCTTGTTTGTTTGATCATTTTAAGATTCCTCATAAATTTTTTTTCAGAGTGATTTTGAGATGTATATATTTGAATCATCATACTTGTATATGATTAGGTAATTCTAAAATTTAAAAATTCCACTGTTAAAGAACACTACAATTCAGTGAGTGCTTAAACTTGAGTGAATTTCAATTAAAACAGCATAAATAGCAATTTATACTTGCTTTTTACTAATATTTTCAGTCTTTGATAGACTAAAAAATTTTAATTAGTGCACTTGCAAAGCATGGAAAAATTTCAAAACCTAATGTTGTGAATAGTTTAATAGAATCTAAATTTATTAGTGATTAAAATACCGATGATCATGCCTTGTATATATTGAATATAAACATAAGTTATCAATTGCAGGAAAGCTTTTATACTAGTCTGTCTAACTCAAGTTTTCTGAAAGTGTAGACATTACTTATGCAAAAGTTGCCAAAATATATTACAGAATTTGTTACTGGATTAATAATACATTAATTGGACAGCTATCAGTTTTTACATAAAAGATTTATAGTTTAAAAAAATGTGTTAATATACATTTTTGTCTATTTGCAAAATATCGATCATGCCATGGATGATAAACTAATGATTGTGGGAGATTTTTCTTTATTTTATTTGTCAGATATTTACTCTTGTTTTTTAAATGTTAAAATTCTTAGTTGTGATTTTGATGGAGTATTGAATTACTCTGAGGATATTGCAAGAACTGTGGTATGGATAAAAACTTGGGACAATAGTATAAGATTCGCTGTTGAATTAATTTTTGTTACAGTGTAAAAAAACCATGCTTTCTATCCGTATTAAAATGACTCATTTAATAAATTCATAACACTGCAGTGAAAAAAAAATTAAGCATTGTGTTAGCATATATATGCATATACATGAAGAACAACACTACTTAAAATATTTGAAAAATTTGTAAATTTTATTTTAATTAAAAATATAATAACTTATGAAACAATTTCCTGAGCACAACTAGTTGGTGTGATTAATCAGCTAGGACTAAAACTTAAATGATAGTTTCAAATTTATTCATTTAACATTATATTGTTAATAATTTAAAGGGGTGGGAGGTAATATTGTAAAAAAGCAAAAATCATTTTATCTATTTTTTAAAATTATTTAACTACTTTGTTTATTCATGCTTTTATAGTTACTGAAAAATGTTAATATACTTGCTTAGCATAAATATTTCTTAGTATTTAAAGTAAATGTGCAGTTATTATACAGCTTATATTTATTTAAAAAAGATATTTAAACTAAAAAAACAGTAAAAATAAGAAATCAAGGAGTAACTACATTTGTTTCTGTTTCCCATACTTGGAATCAAATGAGCTGGGAATCGTGGATTATTTTCAGATAGTGAGTTAAAAAGAACCTATTCAGCTACATGCAAGCATTCCTATGTTGAAACAGCAGATAGGATTAAATTTTCATTGTTTGCATACTGTTGGTTTAATTTCAGTTAATAAATTGTTTTTATTCAATACAATTGAAAAGCAGCTGAAGGATTTAGTTTTCAATATAAAACCTTTTCATTAAGTAGACTTGAAATGATGTAATTGCAAATAAATCTTGGTACTGAAAAAAGCATCGAACTATTAGAAAAAATATGTATATTAAACTAAAGTTGAAATTAGAATTTTCTAATTCTAGAGTAATAAAATAATTATTTTTTGAATAAACATTTCTTTATTGTTTATTAGTATTTCTTTTTAATATTGAATAAATGGAACGGGGAGAAGATACTTAATTTTGTGAAAAACTATTCATTTCAAGCATTTCTGTTTTTATGTCAACAAATTTTTTTCACCTATATCTAGTATACAAAACAAAGGACGTAGACTAGGTGGTTATAAGATTTCATTTGTGTTTGCTGATTATTACAAAATAATGATTGCATATCATCTAAACATTTAATTGTGAATGCATTGCTCTCCCATTTTATATATTTGTTGAAATTTCTTTATCATAGGTATTTTATAACAGGTAAAGTTTAATTTAATGAAATTTTTTGTGAAAATCAAAATTTTTATCTCTAATTCCTTGACAAAAATTTATTGAATTATAATGTTTCAAGTCTTTTTGTACTGTTTTAACATTTATATATTTTAAGCTTTTTTTTTTTAATGTCAGTACATTATACCGTTTTGAGAATGAGGTTTTCTGGCCTCGAAAAAAAATTCGTAGGCGAAAATTAAAAATTTTATTATCTGCACAAGCATCTCAAAAAATTCATTTAAAATGTGTTGCTATCCCATTTACAAAAGCTTTCATTTAAAAAAAATAAGCTGCTTTTAATAACATGTTGCCGTTGCATTTACAAAAGCTCTGATTTTAAACAAAAGTTAATGACTACAGCAAATAAAACCGAGAAAAATTTCATTTTGAGCACATGATTATATGAAATGAAATAAATAGGAAATGGAATTTTTTTTTTTTTTAACAGTAAAGGGGAAGCAAAGTTTTTTTGGATCGTTTGGAATACTCAAGTGACTCATTCAATGAAACAATTAAAATGAACATAAATATAATTTCACTTGCATGTGGTGTTTGGCCATTCAAGAAATAATGTTCTGACATGATATATTGAAATATGCATAGCAGATTTCATTTTTATCTTTTATTTATTACTTAGCGCCTCAGATGGTTCATCAGGAATATTGGTTGTGTTTGATTTTAGACAAATCGCTCAGATCATATTCATAATTCTGAAATCAAAAGCTTATTTTATTTCTTGCACTGCTTAATCTGTACAAGATTTTTCCTAATGGAGACAGTTCCATAATGTCATAGAGCTATTAAAAATATAAATATGTAGGCTATATTTTTAAAAAATCAAAAGTGAGAATAATTAACTATTTGCTTTCAGAAAATAATTGGATGCATAATTATTTACTTCATACATAAACTTGTTTATTATACTAAAAGAAAATACTACTTTTTTAAGTTGAACAAAAATATATGTTCTGCTGAATAAAAAAAACAACACCAGGAATAATTTCAAGAGAAGTGTTTAGTATTAGTAAACACACAAATTATTTTAGTGTTGTAATATTTTCTAAATTCTATCATAAAATAACTCTCAAATTCAGTTTAATTTTTAATTAAAATTCTGAGATTTCAAATTAATTTCTAGAATAGCGCATTCCCAACTTAGGAGATAAATGAGCTAAATTTAGTGATTATCATTAAAACATACAAATGATTTATTTTTATTCTATATTGTCAACATCCATGTTTGTAAGAAATATTCAAGTGGAGTGCAATGTTTATCAATTTCCGATAACTGAATTACGGTAATGAAATATATAAGAATTTACCCTTTATAATGGATTAAGTGTTGATTTTAAACAAACATTTTACACTCATAAAATATGGATTTAAAAAATAATGTATTGAAGCTAATTTAATTATAAATGTAATAAACTAATTTAATTAATTTGGCTGTTAACTTTTGTAATGGACTTGTTTGTGATTACCCCTCGGCATTGGAGTTAAAATTTTTAAAATAGAAGCTATTAATAAACTATTTAAGGAATTACTATTACCAAAAGATTATACTATTAATTGAAAAATAAAGACTGAATATGGTCAAATATACTTCACAAAAAGAAAACAATTCAGCATTAATATATTTTTATTTACTTAAAAATATCCTGTTGAATCTGAAAATTCCAGCACAAGTTCGAAGATCTAGAGAACTATTCCACATAGGGTAGTGCCAATTTTTTTATAAGTGGGGGCAGTAAATTTCTTCGCAGAACGGGGATACCAAAGATATCGAAGTTTCACTTCGCTTTTTTCATTCTGCCGAAATTATTTTTAGTATTTAGTTAATATGTAACATTTAATGTATGCATTTTTAATATTACAGTAGCGTCCATCACGCCATTCTTGGCACACTACGTCACTGCCAAAATTTCACATGATTGGTTGAATTTCGTTTGCAAACGATATTTCCGTCACTATCGTTGTCATTTTCAAGCTTGTTAAAAAAGCTGACAATGACGAAAATCTTGCTTGACCGGTTGCCTGCGGCATAAAACTGCCGACGAAAGTGATGACGGTATTTTGCCGTGTGATAGGGCCACTGACAACTGTGTCTCAGTTAGCTTGAAAAAGTGAAGTGAAGCAAAAATGTTTTCCTCTCTCGCTGTTGTTTTCGTACGGCCATGTGGTCGCTGTATTTCTGATTGGAAAAGTAAATTCATACATTATTGGATATAAACTCTCTGCAGGGCATAAATTTTAAACGTGACCTTGGTAAGTTTAATATAGTACATTTATTTTTAAAACTTGAATCTCAATGTAGTGTTGTTTAATTTGAGTATTCTTATTATCTCTTATATTTATAATTCATATTGATGACAAGCAATTTTTTTTAATTCAATATATGCACATGTATATAAAAACATTTTACCTCCTTTTATTGTTTAACAGTTATGAAATTTTTAAGCAACTCTACATTTTAAAAGTTTTAAAAAGCAGATTTCCCCCCCTTTTAAATAATGCTAATAGATCAGAATTTTAATATTATTTTTAATTATGAAGTGTGGAATAAATTTCAGAAATTTAAGGTAAAGGTTTTTTTATATCCTATATTTCATTTAAGATGCTTAGAATAGTTTGAATAGTTGTCGCATGATATTCTGATGACCAATATTAAGAGGAATGAGACATTTAGTATGTATGTTTGTTAGTTACAATTATGAATAATTGCCTTTCTTCAGGATTGGCTAATCAAAACCTTAAATGCTCCCTAACTAGTAAAAAGACAAGTAGCTAAAAAATTTATTTTCTCCGAAAAGAGTTTACTCCAATTGAAATAAACATTAAAGTAATGACTTGAGCAATGTATAAAAAAATATTTCAAGTGAAAATTTTTCGGTAAAGGTTACTTATAGTGTGCCCCTTGCCGCGCCAAGGATGCCAAGTCGCCAATAAAGATGGCGGACACTATAAACAAACACTTTTAAGGGTTAGTGACGGTTACGACTTTTTGATATATAATGATGATTTTTTTAATCGATAAGCATTGTCTTTTTATTATTTTTTTTTCAGGCCCGGTGCCTTCAACAGATGCCTAGGCACCGGGCAGAATTTTTTAACTTAAAAAAACATCCTACGGCTTCGCTATGCTCGGGAGCGGGAAACTAGTAGCTTCGCTAGCACATTGAACATAAAGAATGTTCGGATAACATGAACAGTAAATAATAAATAATTGAGGAAGACAAAGATGCAAAAAGAATGGATTTAATAGGAAATTTTAAAGACATAATGTACAAACTTGAAGTATTTAATTTGTTGTAAAAAATATTCCAATCATCCTTCATCCATTTATCAGGTTCGAAATGACCACTGACCTGTCATCCACTCTTGAATAAACGCCGAAAAAATAACTAGCGAAGAAAAACGAAAGTGCTTTAAAAGAATGACGAAAAATGCGAATAATTCTATTGTAGACGGTTTTTAAAGAAAGAAACCAGACGACTTCGTAAAGAAGTAAAGCAGACGATTTTGTGAAATCGCATACTGAGAATTAAAATGAGTAAAGGAATAAATATTTTATAATCGCATTAAAAATATAATTGAAACTTCTTATTAACTATACAAAAAATCTGAATTATAATACAGATCAAAAATAAAATATTTAATTGATATTATTTTATTATTTTTAATTTAAGTTTTCATAAAAGAGTTGAAGCTCATGTACAACTCAACCATTGTAAAAAGAAGTAAACAAAACATCATTAGGGTTACTACAAGAGCTTTGTTTTAGGTTGCCATATTGGCGACAAACTCGGGGGCACACTAATGACCATTTTAACCAATTTTTCTTTAGTGGTAAATTATTAGAATGAAGTATTTTAGTGTGTGTATGGACTAAAGTTGTTGTTTTGAGTTTTATTAAACTTTTATTGTAGGTATTATTAAAAATTTACCTACAATAATAAATTTTTAATAAATTTTATTAAAAAGTAGCTGCAAACTCAAAAAAACTCATTAGAAGTGGGGAAAAAAATTTAAGCTGAAATAATTTTTATTGATGATGATATTAATTTTATTTACATATTTTTCCAACCAGATCTGGAAAGTTATATTTTTAATATTTATGCTAAATATGATAATTTCCTCTTAATTTTACAGCAACTAAAATCAAATTTCAATTCAACATATATTGTTTCAACATGTAATTTAAAACCATTCATTTATTATGTGTGGCGCTTGTTTAAATTTTAGCCACAGCAATTCTAACCGAAAACTGACAATTTTATTCTGTATTTTTAAAACTGTAACTGTTGCAAAAAAAAAAAAAAAGTTTGCTATTAAAGAGTTTGAAAAGAATATTTTTTTTTATCCGCTGTTTATATTTATCAGTTGTAAATTATTATTCTTAAAACTATTTCTGTTCTTTGATGATGCAGAGTTAGGATAAGGACTGTAAATTTTAATCTATACTATAGTCGTTTAACAATCCTCTTTGATTATGGATATGTGCTAATTTTATATCTTTGACAATTAATCATTAGTTGCAATAAACATTTCATCTTTCCCATGTTTTTGATTAATGTCTAACTTGTAGTTGGTATACAAACAGTTCAAGTATTAAGTTATATATGGTTTAAAAAAATTATTTTTGAATTTTATTGAACATTTTTTTATTTATTTCATAAATAAAAAGTAGAAAATATATTTTAAATTATTTGTTAAAAATGTTCATTTTTAAAATCTTGGATATCATTTTAAATTTTCTATTTTAATTTGCAGGAAAATGGAAGATGAACGTTTTCAATCTTTGATTAAAGACCCAAGATGTAGAGACATTCCAAAAAATGTTCGAAAAGTTAAAGTTGATAAACGATTTCAAAAATTGTTGAGGCAAAAGCAATTTAAAGGAAGTAATAGAATTGATGAACGTGGTCGCATTGTCAACTTTTCATCTGCTGAGAAGCTGAAGAAACTATATAATTTGAAGGATTCAAGTGAAGAAGGCGATTTATCTTCAGAAAATTCTGAAGATGAACAGGAAGACGATGAAGAAAAAAAAGCCTCTTTGAAAATTAAAAAAGATAGAAACTCTAAAAATGATAATCCATTGAAAACTGCAGGAAAAAATTTGCAAGATAAACAATCAAAGCATTTAAAAAAAGAGAAAACAATAACTCCAAAACCAATTCGTGATTTGTCTGAAAATGCTGCAAGCTCGGATATTAATACAGATTCAAGCGAAGAAATAGATGGATCAATTAATTCAGAAGATGAATCAAAGAATTTAAATAATAATTTGGCAACTGCTAAAAAGAATAAAACACTTTCTCAAAAACAAAAAGCTAAAACCAAAAATCTCAAATCAAAAAAATCTGATAATTTATCCGATGTAAAGTTGTCAGGTATGCATTATTTATAGACCAATTTAAAGAAGATTTTTTTAAAAGTTCTTTATATAGTGTTTGACAATTTTATTCTGTTTTTGATATGCTATGAAATTATTCATGTGGAAAATATGTATATCATGTAAGATTTATATAATTATTTTTTTGCACTATGATATGATACAAATCTTTAATTCTTTTTTAAGATTTAAAATGAATTCCAAAATTAAATTGAATATGTATTATAAGTACTATGTAAATGTAGATTGACACCATTATATTAATGATGAATGTAAATATATTGAAAATTAGAATTTATGTAAATTTCTGTTCAGTCCTTTTTATAGCTTGTCTATTTTATTTAATGTATCTCAATCCATGCACATTAAGGACATTCAATATTTTGTAGTATTAAAATGAAATTTCAGATGTCAAAAAACAAATTTTCCTTCTTTATTCTTTTTTTCCCCATCTGTTGCTCTTAAAATGTCATAGTGTTAATAAATGAAAAGTAGTTACATGTTTTTTTACCTTCATTTTAGATGCTTCAGCAGAAGTGGACAGCTCTGATTCAGATGACTCGGATGATTCAGATTCCACTGGTGACATTTTTGCTGACCGTAAGTTTTTCTTCTTTTCTTTTTGAAAAAAATTATTTAGTATTATATGAATTATTTGTATAAATGCTTAACGTTACATTAAGATTGACATGGTTAAAAATTATAAATATTATTTTAAAATGCCTAATAAGAATGCAGTATAAGTATTTTGCATATTATCTGCTGATTTTAAATAGTCATTTGATAAGTTATGCATTGTCATATAATCATGAGGCTGCAATAACCCTAATTAATAGTAGACAATTTACTTTAGTTCAAGGGAAAGGTATTGTTTATGCACAGCAAAAATTTACAAAAAGAAAAAAAAAAGTATTTATTATTATTTTGTGATAAAGTACAAACTTAGTATAATTTGAAAATCAACATATAAACTCAGAGGCTGTAAAAGTAAGCATTTTTTAAAGCAGTAAGATTTACAATTATATGCAAAAATTGATTTCTGGAATAAATACAAATTAAGAATGCTAAGAAAGTGCTTGTATTTTCCACCTTTTCTTATCTAGGGGGATACAGGAAGTTTATACAGGAAACTATTATTAATAAATTTCCTATACTGCATAATTTCCAATAATTCATATTAAAAGAAATGTATGATATTTTAACTGTTTTAAGAGAATACATTAAACTCTGTTTTACAGTACAGATACAGTAAAAGTTGGTATTTCATTCCAGTTTTTCTTCATAAAATTAATTTTAGCTTTAGTACTAACAGTGCTTTATTTTCAATCTATTTAGTGATAAACACAGGCTAGTTTAGTTTAATTCTTGGATATGAATGTTATGAACTGCGTTGTCTGTTTCTCTAGATACTGTTTAATCAGATTCCATTATTCAAAATCTTTTTAATTATAATGGAAGTGTATAGCATCTTATTATTATAAACTATCATATATTGAATATATGGTACATTATTTGGCTTTAAATTTTACCAAATATACAACTATTTCATAATTTTTAGCAGTCATTCCACCATCATTTGTCATTCATTATTTTCAATTGTTTTATCAGAATTTTATAGCTTTAGGAATTTATTGAAATTATTTCATTAATCAGAAATTTATTTAAGTATGCTAGTCAACCAAGTGATTTCCACTTATTCTCATATTAACTTTGTTTCAGCAGATCTGAATGATATTGGAAATGGGTTCTAATATGTTTAAAACTAGTTATGTATTTGTTAAAATGGCTCTATAACCAAGGTGCATATTCAGTGCATACTAAGAATTAAAAAAAGCTGCTGATGGTTAGAACCCAAAACATTAGCAACAAAGTTTTTACTGCTTATTTGTGTGAACTTTTCACAGGGATGTGATTATTTCATGGTTTACAATTTCTTTTATGGAGACAATTAGAAAACGTCAGCAAATGTTGTACATTTTTCGTTACAATTTTTAACTTATTAGGTTTAATTGTAATATTAAGAGTAATAGTAAGTTTCAAGATATTTAAAAACAGTCTTCATTCCTAATTTTATGAGTTCTAACACATTTTACAGAACTAAAAATTTTTAATCTTGGGTAACTCAATATTGTCCGAAGTTATTATGTTTTTAAATTGAAAATATTGATCATAGAGTATTAAGGTTAATGGGGTCAATTGTTATTGCAAGTTTATATCTATAATATTTTTCTTTTTATGTAATATAAAATTATAAGCATTTTTCTACTTTTTTTTAGTAATAGTTTAAGCATTATGCCAATATGCAGATCATTTTTTATTATGACTAGTGGACTAATCTAATGCAATTTTTTCTGTTAAATACTTTCTCTTATTTTGATACAATGTACTTTTTAATTTAAAAATGTTTTTATAGCTAATGTTTCATTTTCTGTTTGTATTCTCTTTTGTTAATAGAATTATTGTTCTGTACTGATTTGTATGTTCATACACATTTTAAGTACTCCACTAGAAATTTTTATTTTTAATCACTCTGTTTGTACTATATCATTCATGAACAAATCTGACAAACAGCCTGAGATATGATTGGTTGTCTAAAAGGAAGTTTAAATGATATGCATTTTCTAGTGTTGGTTGATATATTTGGTAAGAAAAAAAAAAGTTGTAGAAGTTTAACTAACAAATTCATTCATTATTTGATTGAAGTTTATCTGAAACGTATTAAGTAAATTTTTTTTCTATTAAATTTGATTATGCATTTATTTTAGTTGAACATTTTTTCACATACAGTTAATTATTTAATAAATAATAATAAATGAAGTAACATCATTCTGAAGGTATTGGATACATTTTTTAAAAGGCAGTATGAAATTTGTTAATGTCATGAAAAATTAAACGGCAGAAGGGATGATCATCCTGAAGACCTTCATTTTTTTTAATATATGCGCATAATCCTGGTTTTTCTCTGTGAGCTTAATTGGAGTTTTTGATTTCTATTGAAAACAGCATAAATATTGATGCCAATGATTAATAAACACTGTAGCTTATTCTTAAAAATTGTTGACAAATTATATATTTACATGTGTGTATTTGTCTTAGCATTTGGCTGTTAATGAAAAGAAAAGTACTAATTATCCTAATCAAGAAAGTAGTAGAAACTAAGTAGAAACTTATTTCGTCTAATCACTGAAACCTTAATGACAGATTAAATAAAATCTCTGGATTTTTTTAAAAAAATTATATTAGAAAAATATGCTATATACAAACTGCATTTTAGACAGTTGATAAAATTTATATTCAAATAAATAAATAAATAAATTTGAATATATATTGTATGTGTTGTTGTTTTTTCATTAAATTTTAACTTTTTAAATGTTATTTAAGCAATTCTTCTCCAAGTATTTGTAATTTAAAAGTTAGTTCTTTTAAATTATCTGAAAACTGTTGATGATTTAAAAATTTTCATTCTTTAAAAAGATGTTTTTCACTTTAAAAAAATTTATTCTACCTATTCATAACTATTAATAACTTAAGTATCCTAACTATTCATATTTAATTTTGTTAGAAAATATTGATTCACTCAATAGCAATTCACTAAAATAATTATTATAATATATTTTATCTCGAATGCATTCAATTATTTTTTATTCACCTATTTTCTATTACTCTGATAACATCTAAAATCTTCCAACAGTTTAGTGGTTTATGCCAAAAAAGTCATATATCTTGATGCATAATAATAATATCTTAATACAAAATAATATTTTCTGAAAATTGTTATTAATTTAATGGAACAATACCTTTTATTCTACACCAAATTAACAATAAAAATATTTTAATTAAAAAACTAATCACATTTATCTTGTTTAATGTTTTTTAAAATATTTTTAGTGCAGTTGATTTATTTGAAAATTATTCTATTAACATTCAAATGTTTTTGATTCAGTAATTTATAAATTGGTAATTTCAAAATATGTTAATTTTTCTGTTTACCCCTAATTTTGATTTGTATAAAAGTTATAGTTTTTAATTAAAATAAAGTATTAAAAAATTGCATTACATCCCTTTATTCCATGTTCTTTTTATAAAATTCCAAATTTTTGTCTACTTATAATTATGAAATTAAAAATCTTTTTTTTTCTTTGCGTAAAATGATGTGGGAAAGCTTGTATTTTTTGTAGGTGATGAATTTGATCATAATTGGGAAGAATGGCATGAGCAAGCTCCTGATACTGATCAAATATTTAAAAGACTGGCAGTTTGCAATATGGATTGGGATAGAATTCGAGCAGATGACTTATTTACTGTTTTCAATTCATTCAAGCCAGCTGGTGGTACTGTTAATTCAGTAAAAGTAAGATTCTTTTATAAATTATTACACAATACCATAAGTTTATTGCAAATTAAGAAATTGACTTAAATGTTTTTCTTCATATAGCTATGAAATATCGTACATTAGTTGATATATGTGACCTTTTTCAAGATCAATATGGTTAAGTGTGCACATGTTTTTCATCTTTATAATCTTTGAGCTTTTTATTACAATGAGGATATCAACATCAAATTCAAAGTTATTCCAATTAATTCCATGCAATCCATATAAAAGAAATAAAGCCAATAATAAGGAATTACCATGAATATTTTTTCTAAATTAAAAATAATAAAAAAAAATTTAATAGAAAGAATTAAGACTGCAAAATCATTATAATTAATGTTGAAAAGCCAAACTAATATTGAAAAAATGTAAAGATATTAAATAACTGAATATTAAGAAACTTCATAAAATTTAATATTCCTGTTATAACTCTAGAATATAAATAATACATTGCAGATGCATTAAAATAGGTTTTAATTTTCCCTGCTTTTAGAGGCCTTGAAAATTAGATTTCTTTTTCTTTATTCTTTTTTAATTTCATTCAGAAGGGCATCAGGAAAACTGATTAACAATGAGAAGTTTCCCATGCATAATAATCATCTTAAACAACAAGGAAAACTTTGTAATCATTGTCTCTTCAGCTTGAAAAAAGGAAATAGTCTCTGAAATTCTCTAAGCTGGGAAAAGTTTAAAATATATACTGCACATGTATGAATAACTTTCCATATCATCAGAGGCTTTTCTTGGGGAAAAGAATTGACAGCCTTTCTTCATCAGTGTAAGAAGAAGAGAAAGATTTGAGACAGAAATAATTTTTAATTATTAAAAGAATAATAACTATTTAGCTAAGTTAAATGAAAATTTTTAAAGCAATTTGTATGCAAAATTTGAATAAAATCTGTTGAAGAGTTGTTTAGTCAATAGAGGATACACATAATGAACATAGTCTTAAATATCTCTGTAAATATTTCTGTGACTGATTTTGATTGATACAGAATGTAATTTTACGCATTCATGGTTGAAGCTGCTCAATTTGCTGGATTTTAGCATCCTTTAAAAAATTAAGTATTCATGAATATGTTAATACCTGAGATTCATCTATAACTTTATCTAAGGAAACCTCTTAGGAAACTCCACCACTTTAGGGAACATCAGTTTTGATCAGAGAATAATATTGATGAGGGAAAAAGAAATTTAAAGAAAAAAGCTTGTTTTTGAATGTTACATGCAGAGTAAAATGTGACTAGTAAAAAGTTGCATAATGTAAATCAAAGTCATTAAAAGCAGATAAATAAATAATAAATGTGAAAATATTGAAAGATTTTTTTTTATTGCCATAGTTAATTTTACATCAGTGAAGGATATCAACCACTTTCAGTACAACCACTATTTTCATAGATAACTCTGTGAGTCTGCTGCATTATATTTTCTGTAGTGATATAATATAAAAAAGTCCTATCAGAGTCGGGTAGGAGTAATTTTGGTAGCAACTGGAGTAAATGTTTTTGACGTGAATACATTTTAAAATTTGCTACCATACGGGCTGCAATCCAAAAAACAGTAATAACAAAATTGGGGAATGCAGTTTGGCATTGTAGTTTCAAATCTATCTTCTACATCCAAAATTAAATTATACCACTGGATAGCTAAAGGATCAAAGAATTCATTATGATAAACGAGAATAGTGACACATCATACACAATGTAGGGGAAAGTTTTGAGGTTATTTTGCCGTGTATCCAGATTTGCAATTAGTATAACTTTTGATTCCGAGAAACTACGATGTTCATTTAAGTTTTAATTGTCAGCTGTCATCAAAATCTATCAATGAGTATAAAACAGTTTAAAGTAGTAACAATGAATATAATAATGTGTTAAAATAAAAATATGTTGTTACGTTTTTATGCTTAGCGGGTTCGGATTGAATGGACTTTGTATGAAGACAGCACAAACAAATTTATTTATAGTTATTTACAGGATAATTGATAAAGTAAAAATTTTAGATAAGTACAATTCAGCAGTCAGCAGCCAATTACAGCGTAAATTCAAGTCTTACGCACAATAAAAACAGACTGCAAAACAGCTATCGTATATCACAGCAACAGTTAATCGCAGCGAGCTCAATAACACAGCGTTAACAGCAAACGCAAACACAGCTCACAAATCCTTTAGTCCAGCGAGACGCTTTTTATTTCAGAGCAAACTCTCAACTAACTCGATCAAATCACTATAGCAACTAACTAACTCGCTCCGGCTATTCGTCCTTATATAGCCGAGAAGCGCGTGCACCTGAATCTCGTGGAAATTCTCAAAACAACGCGAACAATCTGGCGGCTACTAGACTATTCCTTTCGCCAAACCAATCAAGCTGGCGCGAGGCTCCTCGCCAAACGTGGCCAACTTTGGCGAGTTTTCGTGCCGCTCGCCCGCTTGTAACATTGCCCCCTCCTGAAGGACTGCACGTCCCGGGCAGTACAGACCCTGAGCAGAAGACACTCAAAAGTAACAATACCATACACACAAAATTACAGACATAATCATTGAAAAAGAATTAACATAAAGAACACTATTTACAAATATACAGGTCATATTTACATAAATTAGGAAACCATGGTTTCAACTAAGTATTTGACAAATCACCATAATAAGGGGCTAACCGGTCGTAATGTACTACTCTTGGTTTTGAGTTCGGTGACTTCCTTATTCGAACCACGACGTCATTCAGTCGTTTCAGGACTGTATAAGGGCCTTCCCAGGAAGACTGCAACTTCGGAGAGAGTCCCTTTCGTCGAATTGGGTTCCAGAACCATACCTTGTCACCTTCCTTGAATTCATGTCCGGTGGCTTTCGTGTCGTACCTGGTCTTCATCTTTTCCGTCGCTATGTTGATCCGATCTCGGGCAAACCTGTGTACGTCTTCTAAACGGGCCTGGTGGTCTTGACCGCAATCCACAGGCGAAGAAGGCGTATCCGGAGGACACCCGAACTGAGGATCACAGGGCGGCTGGACTTCTTTTCTGTTTCCATTATCTCTCCTAGGGAGAGGTCCCAAGATGTCAGAGGCGGGTCTTTCAAATGGTGCACCCACATTATCCCGCTGTAACGTATCACGACTGTGTGTTTTCGGTCCTTGACGGGCGTTACAGTCATCACATGTTCTGCACCATTCTCGAACATCCTCTTTCATGTTGTTCCAATAGAAACGCTCCCGTACATTACGAGTTGTCTTCATGATACAGAAGTGACCACCTGCAGGACTGCTGTGTAACTCCTTCAGTACTTGATTTATCCTTGATCGGGGAAGTACAAGTTGCCTCTTAACTGACTTCCCATCTTCGGACTCCCATTTTCTATACAAGATGCCATTTCTAATTTCGAGTGAGTTCCAGAGAGCCCAATAACGTTTAGTTCCAGTACTGAAGCTTGAAATGTCTTGCAATTTTGGTCTTGAATTGCTTGATTGCATAAACTTTACAATCGGTTTAATGTCAGGATCCATTCTTTGTTCCTTGCGAACCTCCTCATCACTCCAGGGATCAGATTGAGGTGGGATAGTTCTTGTTATTCGGCGCACAGTTGGTGTATCAATCCCAGTTTTCTTTTCCGCCGAGGAGCAGTTGCTACAACCCTCAGAGCGGGGGTTTCTTGACAAGGCGTCTCCATTTCTTCTTCCAGATCCCAAATGGAAAAGAGTCACGACTTCTGATGTGGAGTGCAGGGAGTTATTTTTGAAGTCGATTACAAAATCATACTTCTTCAGAAAGTCCATACCAAGTATGAAATCATCTGTAATTTCCGCTACGTAGACGACATGGTCATAAGTAGCATCCCCAAATCTAATTTCAGTATTCATTTTCCCTATAACTGGGATTCTGTCACCAATGACCGTTTCTAGGGTGACGCAGGTCGGTGTCCAGAGAATGTTCCTCCCAAGTCGCTCTGCAACATCTCTACGCATGATGGTTACGTTGGCTCCTGTGTCAACGATCATTCGGCAGGGGATTCCGTTGACGAAGGCATCAACAAATACACCATTTTCATCACCGCCTCTGGAAGATATTTGTAAAACTCTAAAACGGTTTTCCTGGTTGCGTCTAGAAGAGTCTTTAACCCGTTTATCGAAGCGGACTGAACAGTTCCTTCGAACATGGCCCTCTTCGCCCATTTCCAACATTTCACAGTTCTCTGGCCATGTTTGTTGGACCTTTCACCTCTTTTCCGGATAAACTGGAAAATTGTTTTCATCATTTCGAATAGATTTTGCAGCGAAGGATCCGATGCATCTTGAACCGTAGCACCTCTAACTGAATGGCGATCTTTCCGTGAAGCTTGCTGAGCGGCTTCAAATTTCATTGAGTAAACCAAAGCTGATTTCAAGTCCTTCAATTCAGCCATTCGCAGTGACTTTTGTATCTCTGGATCCCTCACACCGTCTATGAAATACTGCAGGGCCAGTGTTTCCCGTACCTCGGCAGGACAGTCGGAGAAGGCAAGATGGGAGAGTCTCTCTACATCTGCTGCAAGCTCTTGCAGGCTTTCATTCGATCGTTGTTGCCGGGTCTTTAACTGAAGACGGCTATAGTCCTTGAGGCACTTTTCTCCGAAGCGCAACTCCAGAGCGTTTGAAAGAGCATCAAAGTTCAGATGTTGATCTTCGGGAACAGTTCTCAAAATATCAGCAGCTTCAGCCCGTAGTGATGCAGCTAGTTGACGAGCCTTCGTGACTGGATCCCAACCATTGGCTTCTGCGACGATGGAGAATTGAGTCTTGTAGACTTGCCAGGATGTTTTTCCGTCATACGTGGAAACTTTAATGCTTGATTTAGGAATAGCAGGTCCATGTTGAAATATTTCGGGCTCACGAACATTCGAGGATGGATTTTCAGCTTTTATCTGTGCACCTTCCATTCTTTTCAATTTTTCCTCGACTTTCCTCTCAATTTCTTGCTCAAAGGTGTTTAATCTTTCATCAAATTTCTCTTCAACTCTACGGAGATTTTCCCCATTCTGTTCACAACTCTGCTGAATATTGTGAATCTTTGCGTCGTTCTCTTGAACCTTTTCCGCTAAAGCATCTATTTTGGAATTGATTGCTTCAACGATATTAGATTGGCCTTCTTCTATCTTCTTCTTCATATTCTCTTGGCCTTGTTCTATCTTCTCCATCTTCTCTTGCCCTCGTTCTATCCCTTCTTTCATTTCTTTAATGAAAGCAAAAAGCTGTTCAAATTTTGCTTTATCTGCTTCCTCCATCGCTCTAGTCTTCACCATTCAATCCCACTTCTGACACCAGTTGTTACGTTTTTATGCTTAGCGGGTTCGGATTGAATGGACTTTGTATGAAGACAGCACAAACAAATTTATTTACAGCTATTTACAGTTATTTACAGGATAATTGATAAAGTAAAAATTTTAGATAAGTACAATTCAGCAGTCAGCAGCCAATTACAGCGTAAATTCAAGTCTTACGCACAATAAAAACAGACTGCAAAACAGCTATCGTATATCACAGCAACAGTTAATCGCAGCGAGCTCAATAACACAGCGTTAACAGCAAACGCAAACACAGCTCACAAATCCTTTAGTCCAGCGAGACGCTTTTTATTTCAGAGCAAACTCTCAACTAACTCGATCAAATCACTATAGCAACTAACTAACTCGCTTTTTTTTCATAGTTGGTTCACGGAGCGCCTAGCCCCGGCATGGGGCTGTGATCTCCGGTAGATGACTACATAAACTTGAAACCTGACGGTCAGTAAATTGGCGTGATCTTCTTCGTAGATTCATAAGTAGAGATTGAAAGAAAAGAGCTGTTGAGAAGAAAGGCGAAACATAGCGAAGCACAGGTTCTCATTGGTTGTCAGGATAGAGTGGGAGGAGTTAACTGAGAGTGAGAGTTAAAGTGGGAGGAGCATTTGAAAGTGAAAGTAACAACAGGGAATGAAGGCATGCTGCCTGGCAGAAAAGTTAAAAACAAGTTAAAGCAAGCAAAAAACAGCAGAAAAATTAAATTAGGATATTGCGAGGTCTTTTAATGCGGTGGTTAGGAGCGTATTTAGGAATTGAAATAATAGCCTCGTTATTATGGGAATCAAGATTTTTAAAAAATTTAATTGCAAGTTTTTTAATACAAGTTTTAAGAGGAGGGTAATCAAGTGACTTATACATATTTGTATTGGGCATAAACCATTTACAATTACAAAATCGTCTAATTAAATTATTCTGTTGAACTTCAATGATTCTAAGATTAGATTTGGCAGCATACCCCCACACCGGACATGCATATGTAAGTACTGGACGCAAATAAGCAGTGTAAATAAGTATTTTGTTATCCCTAGACATTTTAGAGTTTCGAGAAATTAAAGGATAAAATTTACGAGTTAGGTCTCGAAACTTGTTTTTAATATAAATAAAATGGGGACGCCAAGAGAGTTTGTTGTCTAATATGACACCTAAATACTTGCATTCCTTAGACCACGGGATAATTTGATTTTTAATTTTGATGGGGCGGAATTCTTTATAAACGTGATTTTTAGTAAACATAATTGCTTCGGTTTTGCTAGGGTTGATCTCAATTTTCCATTTGATAAGCCAGTCCTCAATAGTTTTAAGGTGCCTGGTCAAAGCTATTGAAATGTAATTTGGATTTTTGTTCCTGGCTAGTATAGCGGTATCATCGGCGTACATGCAAAGCAAGATATTGAATTGCCTAGGGATGTCATTGACATAAAGTGAGAAGAGAATAGGGCCAATTTTAGAACCTTGGGCTACGCCGGCTTTGATATGTTTCGTATCAGAAAGAGTGTTGTTTACTCTGACACAGAAATACCTGTCGTGAAGATAAGAAATAAGAATTTTAATGATGTAATTTGGAATTTTATAAGTGATAAGCTTGTAGATAAGGCCTTCCTGTCAAAGGCTTTCTGAATGTCAAGAAGCACAGCGGCAGATTTTTGGTTGTTAGAAAAACCCTCTTCGACGTATTCAACTACCCTGATAAGTTGATGGGTGGTCGAGAGATTATTTCTAAAACCAAATTGTTCTGGGCAAAGGATGTTATTATCTTCAAGGAAAGAGTTAAGACGATTAAGTATTACGTGCTCGGCAATTTTACTGATGGAGGAAAGTAGTGATATGGGTCTATAACTGGACGGCACGGTTGGGTCTTTACCAGGTTTCAGAATGGGGGCTACAACTGCGGTTTTCCACCTGGTAGGGAAATGACCAATGGTCAAAATTTTTGAAATAATAGTTTGCAATAGTAAAATACAATTAGGAGGGAGGTTACGAACAACTTTATTATTAATACCGTCCAGCCCCGGGGCCTTGTTAATTTTAAGATTTTTAATGCAATCAGTAATTTCTTCAATATTAGGGGGTGCTACGTCATGAAAGAAAGATGGAAGACTATCCTGAAAGTCTTTGACAGTTTTACTAACAAGCGTGTCTGTTTCGTCATGTTGGAGGTCATTTAATTGAAACTGAGTCTCCAGGCTATCTGCCAGGCAGTTTGCTTTTTCTATATCAGTGTTAGCGATACTAGCCGGGCCTTTAAGGGCCGAAATTTTTTGTTTTTTCTTTTTAAATGATGAAACAAAGTTCCAGAAAGTACCATCATAGGAGTTGGCATTTACAAGTTTGTTAATGAAATCGTTTTGTTCAGTTTTATCGTTAAGCTTTTGAAGGGTTTTGTTGATTTTGTTCATAAAACTCTTGAAGACTGGGTTCCTAGTTTTTTGAAAAATCTTTCTGGCATAGTTCCTTTCTTTACGAAGAAAACGGATATTAGGGTCAATGTAATTTTGATTGAAGCTAACGGGTTTAGATGCGGCGACCTTAGGATCAACAATAATTTTTTCGAAATAATCCACAAGGTCATCAAGTTGCTCAGGAGTATTAGGATCAACCTTAGATTCAAGATTTATAGATGATAGAATTTGTTTGAAATTAGTCCAATTGGTAGTCAGTTTTCTATTATTGTCCGAAAGTGAGTATTTGAAATAAAAATTTAGGAGAATAGGATTGTGATCTGAGCTAAGGTCGGGGATCGAGGTAATATCATACGGAAAAAGGAAATCTTTGACAATAGTAAGGTCAATAGTGCTGGCCGAAAAGGCACCATACCGAGTAGGGGAGCTAGGAGCTAAGATTTCGAGGCCTGCATGATTGGAGAATGAATAAAGAGAATTACCGCGAGTATTATAATTATGACAACCCCAACTGGTATGATGGGCGTTAAAATCGCCACAAATAATTTGATTAGGATAAATTTTGAGTAGGTTTTCAAGATCAAAAGTAAACAAGGCATTATCAGAACTAGGCGGAATGTAGATTGAGGTAAGAGTGATGGGATCATTTTTAATATCAAGGGCTACCACCATTGCTTCGACATAATATAGCGCAGGAGGTTGAATGACGTGATGAGGAATACCATTTTTAATGAAAATAGCCGTACCACCACCAATACTATCATTCCTGTAGCTATAATAAGAGTGGTAATTTGCCAGAAAGACTTTTCTTTGTGGTCTAAGGTGAGTTTCCTGAATAAGAATAGCATCGGGGTTATACTTATTTACGAATGACCTAAAATCAATAAGTTTGTTTGAAATGCCATTTGCATTCCAGTACACAATACGCAGACTGTTGCACTTGAACGTTAAAAGGAACAGGAGCAAAGAGTGATGATAAGTTCCATGATGATTGTAGCTTTGTCTTTGTTGGAATTGGCAAGTTTAAATTTTCTAAGAATATTCATTAGGTTTGGGAAATCATTTAAAATTTTTTTAATTTCTAACATACCTTCTATTATCTCTTTACCGAAACCAGATTGAGGGAAGTTGAATGGAGTATTATCTTGGCTGGAATTAGTAGGTGCATCTTGCGGGGCCGTCTGAGGTTGAGCTGGTGTCTTAAGGAGATCAGCAAAAGAAATATTATCTCTGATGGTACTTTTATTAATGGGGGGATAATTACTCTTAAAATTTTGGAAAACTGACCTATTTTGTTGGGTGTTAGCTGCCTTAGGAAAAGCCTCACAGCCTCTATACGAAGCAACATGACCTAATTTTCCGCAGTTAATGCACTTGGGCGTTTCGACTCTTTCCGTGATGTTACAGGCGTTTGTCTCATGGTCTTTACCGCACTTCAGGCACCTTGGCTTGATGTTACACACATCCGCACTATGATGGAAGAAATTGCATTTAAAGCACTGTCTAGTGATGTTCCTAGACCTGTACGGCTCCACAGTAACCCTGAGGTAGTTGATACTTTTGACATTATATATCACGTTAATGTCCTCAGTGCGTTGGAGCTCAACCATGAAGAACGGGAGTAGTTTTTTCGATCGAGTTTGGGTAAGCTGTACCACTTTGATGACCGGAAGCCCAAGTACATTTTTAAGGTACGCTAGGATGTCAGTAGCGTCATGGTCGACTGGAAGTCCTTTTATCACTGCCTTGATTGGCCGCTTTTCCTTCGGCTTAATAATGTAATAATCAAAACCTTGGGTGGTGGAGAATTTTTGAATATTAGAGTGTTGTTCAATAGATGTGGGAAATATTTTGATATATCCGTTAGTGAATTTGTTTTCGGTAGGACCACAAGCTCTCTCAATTTCAGCGAGCATTTGTTGTTGCTTGCCCGTGTATCTAAACATTATGGGCGGGACTTTAGGGGGCGGGGCTACGATTTCGGGTTCTTGCTGGTTTTCTAATACCGCGAAGCTATTACTAAGGGGAATTTGTTTATTTAACGGCTCAATATTTCTATTTACAGTTTTACGTTTGGGGGAGATGAAACCGTCATTTATCTTATTATTTGAGTAATTAAGGGGGGCAACTTTAGAACAATTAGGGTCCTGACAGACCAAAAGAGAAAGATTACCTGTCGCTTCCTCCAGCCTTGATACGGCATCTGACTTCTTGCCCATCAGGTCCAGAAATGACGGGTGGTTGGCAAAGTCTGGAATACGTCTAAACTCAATGATAGCTTTGTCGAGACCCTCCAACTCCAATCTGATTGCTAAAATAGCAGCCTCCACAAATCTTCCTTGCGTGCAGTTAGTGCAGATCTTATTGCTGTCAACGCCTGCATTATCATTTGCCTGATTGTCCGTATCCATGTCACCAGAGCTCTCTGCGCAAAAGCGCTTGCTCGAAGCATCCTCGGAATCACCACCGTTCATGACGGCGGCTAACTAGAGAATGAAAAAATGACCAACTAACTAACTCGCTCCGGCTATTCGTCCTTATATAGCCGAGAAGCGCGTGCACCTGAATCTCGTGGAAATTCTCAAAACAACGCGAACAATCTAGCGGCTACTAGACTATTCCTTTCGCCAAACCAATCAAGCTGGCGCGAGGCTCCTCGCCAAACGTGGCCAACTTTGGCGAGTTTTCGTGCCGCTCGCCCGCTTGTAACAATATATATTATCAATATATATAATGTCATCCCCCTTTTTTATTTCCCCCGAAAAGCCAAAACCAAATACAGAGATCATATATGGTTGGAAAAGGCTTCGTAAGAATAATTGAATGGTAATAATAAAACCTAAAATTATACCCAAATAGGAGTCTGAGCTTACTGCACCTGTTATGATACTAGTAGACTTTAAAGCTGATCTTTCACAAAACTGCTCATTGCCCAACCTAATACTCAGTGAGTTCAATTTGTCTTATATTGATACTTTTTCAACAACTTTAGTTAATACCTGTATTGATTTGATGTTTACTAGAAATCTCGATGTATCTTGTATACTTTTTGCATCACAGACCTATAATTAACCACAGACCTATATTGTAATGCAATAATTATTTGTTTCCTTGCTTTTATCCTAAATACATAAATGAAAATATTTTATTTAAAAAATATAACCCGTTACATAAATGTATTCACATACAACACACGACCATGTCCATGATACAGCCACACCATCTTTTTTTTCATAGGTTTTCCCCCTTTTTTATTTGTTTCTCTGACTGATAATTGAATAACATTTGTTTACTTAGAAAACCTAGTATTTGAAGATAACCATTTTTATTAACAAGTATATTGTTTCATAATACTAATTTAATTTTAATTATGAAGTAGAAGAGCTGCATTCATTTATTACATCATGGTAAATATTCAGTAAATGTCTGTAGATCTTTTGTGTTTTAATAATTTTTATTTAATGTTTGAATTTTTTACTATTTTAATGATGCAGCTTTATTTGACAAAACTGTTTGAAATAGTTGGAAACAAATTTCTCTGAACTTCTCTTCATGACCAATTCAATTGCAGATTTTATTCGTTTTTATCTGGGCTAATACAACTATTGTATCATTATAAGTGCTACTACCTCTGGAAAGCTAATGTGTGGCAGTTTTTAATTTTCTATAGATGCTGTGACCTCCCTGTATTATTAATTTAAGTTACCTTTATAATTAGATTAAGGGAAGCAAGATTAGATTAATCCTTAAGATTGGAAGGATTCTAGCTTCTCTTTTTCTTTCTTAGCTTATGAAACTAGATTTAATTTTTTTTAACTACATATAAATAGTTTTAAATATTATTATTCCAAACTGAAATAGCAGAACATTTAATGACGTGTGACTTTTAAGGTAGTTGGTTTTAGAATTTCATGTATGAAATAAATCATGAAATTTAAAAGTAATAGATTAATTAAAAAATACATGTTTTAAATATTTTAATGTAAAATTTGTTAGAGCTGTTGATTTATTAATCACTTGATGAACTGAAAAAAGCTAAAAACGAAACAGGTCTATATTAATCTGCAAGCAAATTTGAAACTGTAGAAAAATAATTCCAAGAACAGTATTCAGAAATTTGAGTAGTACTTATTTTAAGTAATGTATTTGTAAATGCAAAATTAAATTATATTGAGAAAAGGCTTTAAAAATTTTTAAGACCTTAATTTTTTTCCAAATTGGTTGTCTGTTGGCTCATGTGTAATAATTCATTCCTGGAGAGAAGAGAAGAAAAGATAATCCTTGAAGGAAATGGATTTGGCACAGATTTGATTTAGATAAAAGATCACCTGTTTCATTATTCAAAATCTTTGTTGGAGACTATAATTTATCCAACTTGGAATCAATCAATGATGTATTAAATAATTAATATTTAAGTTAATTCAATGATTCTTGTAATTCATTTTATTTTCCTTAAAATATATAACATATCTATTTAAAAAATCTGTTAAACTAAATTTATGTGTTAAAATATTAAATCTAATATAATTTACATCTTGTTATTCATCCATATTAAATTCATTATACACTCGAATAATATGTTTAAATTATATTTAATTCATTAAGAGAAAATTGCAATTGCTGATTTTATATTATTATTATTATATATATTAGATATATCCATCTGAGTTTGGATTAAAGCGCATGGAAGCAGAAAGGTTAAATGGCCCACCAGAGTTAGTGGAGGAGTCTTTAGATCCTGAAACAGAAGAAAAACTGGACAAGAAAAAGGCCAAATTTCATAGGGAGAAACTAAGGGAATATCAACTTAAAAGGCTACAGTATTACTATGCAGTTGTTGATTGTGATTCCCCTGAAACAGCAGATCATTTGTATGTGGAGTTAAATGGTAAAGAATTTGAGAGTAGTTCAGTACGCTTTGATTTACGTTTCATTCCAGATGATACAACTTTTGACCATGTAAGTAGAAAATTATTAAAATTTTTTTTTGAGATTATAACCTGTTAATACTTTAACTATAAGTGAGAGAAATGGTAAACAATCCATTATTTAGAAAAAATACTAATTGAATCTTCTATGCAGTAAAACCTTTTCCCATTTTCATATTTAGCAGGAAAAAAAGTTCATGTATGGAAAGATTACAGAGATATGATTAAATACAGAAGAAGAAAAAATGTCAATTTATTTAAAAGTTAATTTTTTGAAATTTAATAATTACAGAATCAAAATTTTGGGGTGCATACTGTGCAAACATAGGTAATACTTAAAAATAAATAAATAAATGAATAAATAAAAAAGTTTCATCAATTTTAATCAGTGCTGTCAGTATTTAGAGACTCTAGTTAGCTGCATTAATAATGATGGCCATAATTATTTTTGAATATTAAATATCAATATAAAGAATTCAACGAAATTAAATAAATTTTCATTGAAATATTTGTTTCATTAAATATATTCTTTTTAATGCAAAACCTGTTGAAATGTCTTAGTTATATTTAAATTATTAAAATCATTGTGAGAATAATTTCAATTATTTTAATAATTATATATTGTTTTGCTTGTGGTTTTATTTGTTGGCTAGAATGAAGAAAAGTTTTATTTTTGAAATTAAATTGTACTTAGTTGGTTATAGAACAGCTGATATTTTTGTATTAATTTATATTAATTTAATTTTTTGCTTTGGAAACAATGGGCTGCTAAGGGGAAAAATTGCATTAAAATTTACTTTTTCGTTAGCCATACACAAGTAAATAATCACCAAAAAAATTTGGCGGAACTCTACATTATTTGGGAATTTTTCTCTTTAAAATCCTTGTAAGAAATTAGGTAGAATTCTTAATTATTTGATGATTTTTCACCTGTACCTGGCGAATGGAAAAGTAGTCATTAAAATTAATGGTAATATGATTTTATGCTTTTAAAATTATTAGAATTAATTTTAATCTACTTGAATACTAACATTGCAAAATCCTTGATATGACTTTTTTGAAATTATGTATACATACATTTTCTTTTCCAGTATTAAAAATTTGTAAAATTTTTTAAATATACAATTCATTGTTAAATTTTGTATAAAATAAAAATATTTCTTTATGTCGGCTTTAATCATAATTTTTTAAAAAATATCTTTATTATCATTTCATACTTATTGTCAAATAAATCAAATTCTAAATGTTTATCTAAATATTGGGCACTTTTCAGTGAACTTTACAAAATCAAACATAATGTTTGCGTAATATTCTTTTTTTTCTGTAAAATATAAGTGAGCCAAATAATGCAACCTTGAAACTCAAAGGTTAGCAAAATAGGAATCATATTTGGTTGCAAGATCGTATTTAATTCTGATATTAGCTGTTGAAAATTAAATGTTCATATATATAGAAAAATTATTATAGTTATTAAAATATGAAAGAATTGTTATAAAATATATTTGAATATAGAGATCCACTTTGTGTTATATTCTTTTATATGTTTATTTACTTTAATAATGAAATTGCTTTAGGAACCAGTCAGTGAAGCCTGTAAAGTTCCTGATCCATCTGAGTATAGACCTAGATATTTTGTAAGCACAGCACTTGGTCAAGCTAAAGTGGACCTTACATGGGATGAAACTGATCCTCAGAGACAAGAAGTTCTGGAGAGAGCCTTTAAAGAGCCAGACAATATTGAAAAAGACATAAAAGACTATTTAGCCTCATCATCTGGTGAAAGTGAAGGTAAAGAAACGATAGATTCAGATAAAGGAACATGAATATGCAAGATTTTTTTAAATGCGTTTGGAAGCTTCAGTAGACCTGTATTAGAAACTCAGCTTTGAAATAAATGGTTGCATATTTAAGACCTTACTCTAAAAAAACTTGATTCTATCTGCATATATTATGTATGTTAAATACTTTGGCCTTGAATACATTTTTTGAAATTTGATGGAGACGTAAGAAAACTAAGCACAGATTCAGTTTTCAAACTCATCTAATTACAGTTCATAATTCTAAGATACATTCTTGTGCTATAGTAATTTCTTATTTTAACTTAATATATTTTAGCAGAATTGAAATGCATTTCAAAGTCACTTTGGGTTAAAATTATCAAATTGAAAGTTGCATGCTTTTCTGAATTTGAAAGAGTATTCTTAAAATTCCATGCTATGCTATTGTTTTCCTCTGTTTTAAATAAAATAAGTGTCATAAAATATAAATGCTTTTTTAAAATTTGGATATAAAACTGTCTTATTGTTAATTGAAATTTACTTCTCTTTTACCCATAATTTTTAATAGATATACCCAAGTAATATTTTAAAGCTATAATTCATAAAATGTGTCAATTTATAAGATTTAAATTGCAACTTAAGGGGATTTTTTTTGTTCTTTACTTATACATTTTTCCTTCTGTACAAAGTGGCAGCTGTTCTGCTGGAATTTCAATGACTATCAAATATTTAACAAATTCGGTAATGTATTGCACCATCTCGTTAAATCTTCACCAATAGTTACAATTGAGAATTTGAATATTTTCTTACTTAAAATGACTCGCACTTTCTCACATAAAAATTTATATCTTATGTTTTATTAAAATGATGTCATGATAAAAATTTGCTCCGGTTTATCCTAAATTTTTTTTTGTCTTAAAATGGTGACACGATTTTAATACAAGAAGGGTTTTCCTCCATTCCATTCAATTCCATCTAATTCAACAGTGGCAGACTTAAAAACTTTATCAAATTTGGATACATTTGGAGAGTTTTTTAAAAGGTCCTATATAAAATTCTAAATTTTTTTTTGTAAAATTCTCGGAAGTTTTTATATAGCATAGGTAAAATAAAGTATTTTACAGAAGTATGAAAAAAAATATTTGTTAGATATTAAGAAGTATAATAATTTGAATGAAGTTGTTTCAAGCTGTGGAATCGAAAGGAATTCAGATACCTTTTATAATGGGAATTATTGAAAAATAGGCTTTGTTCAAACAAGAAGTAGTAAACTGAATTAAAATTTTCTTTGGTTCAGCAGTTGTCACTCATCATTTACTAAAAATTAAAATTCAATTAATTTTATACCCTAATTTAGTTTTTTGAATTGTTTTGTGAGTAGTTTGACTCATTAGACAATTGGGTCAGAATATCTTTTGTAGATTAAACAATTCTAATAAATGGTCTTCTTATCTTCATCATAGTCTGACAGAGTCAGACCAGATCAAATAAATTGGTGATTCTGAGATGGCTGGTGACTATCCAAGGAGATGAATAAATATCCCCTACACTGAGGTCAAGGATGCAAGAGGGAGTGTCCTAGAAAAGTTGGCATTTAGGATTAAGGGGAAAGGATTTCTTTCGCCCAGAGAATTTAAGTCATTTTAAGTGTCCCTTGGCAAGTCACGAAATGCAAATATGGGATGACCTATCTCCTGATAAGGAAAGAAAGAAACCTCGGTTAGGCCCCTTGTACCAGTTACTTGATGGAGTAACCAGCCAGTCTTCTCTCATGGCAGATTTTTTGAATAATTCGAATAAATGGTACTTGAATCCAATGGAAATTATATAATTATATTGGAAGTATATTTCTCAATCCATGGAAAATGGGAAACAAAAGTTGTGATAAGTCATAAAAAATGTTGAATTGAAAATTCAATGTTTGAAATTGAATTTAAAATATAAAGTTTAAAATAATTGCATATTTTGTCACTATATCATTTATTGAATTCAAAATTTATTAAGTGAATTTAGATAGTTTCTAGATTATAACTAATCCATTCTTTTCACTTTCATTAATAAGGAATCTTCTACTGCTAATTTGATACAGCAGCACAAGGTTTAAACTTTTAAAATCTTCCTTATAATAATGGAGGGGGGGGGAGGACTAATAGGAGATCTGCAACTACATTTATGATATCAGATAAAGACCCAAATACAGCATATGTACTTGCACATTAGAAAAAAAAACCAAAACAAACATACTTACGTATTAGATCGCCGATGCCAACGGTTTAGTAACTCATTCGAGAAAATTTAAATTTAGAGAACAAACTGTCGATGCCAATGGAACCAACAAAATGGTGGACAACAGTTAAGATTTGAACAATTTTTTAAATAATGGCAGGTTTTTTTTGCCATTATTGGTGGTTTAGCAACTTATTGGCGGCACTTTCAAATTTGGCGATAAAAATCGAGTCTAATACATAAGTACCCCCCCCCAAAAAAAAAAACAATAAATGAAATCATGTGAAATGCTTTCGCTTGTTTCGACTTCTTTCATGCTTCTTATCTTTGAAAATTTCTATGTAGAAGAGCAGGCAGATAACTTGCCAGAAGACAAGAAAATGAAGTTAAATGAGCGAATATCCAAATATAAAGAACTTCTGCAATCATTAGAAGAAAAAGGAAAGGAAGAAGAAGAAAAATATGATATGGAAATATCTTGGCAACCTGGTATGTAAACACTATGAATTTTTATTTATTAATTTGATATTAAGCCAAAAAAATGAAACTTTTTCTAATTTGATAAGTAATCAGCCCCCCTTTTTTTCTGCTCAAAAATTTATTTTTTTAAAAAAAATCTAAAGGTAAAATAATAATATTCAATGGAATTATGTATCTATTTATGAACTTTTTATTATTTCTCTGCAAGATACTAGCTATATATTGATAATTATTCTAAAGATTTATTCCCAATATATTGTATACATAGATTAATAATGTTGTAATTTTGAAGTAAAAATCTTTTGCCTTCTTATAAAAAATATGCACATTTATCAAACTTTTCATCTTTTTTAGTTTTGAGTAGTTCCTATTATTTATGGGAAAGTTTCTTTTATAAATTTTTATAAATTCCATGTATCACATATTTCTGTCACTATTTTATGAAATGAATAAATGTGTGACTTATTGTCTAAAATATGTACTGAACTTATATTAACTTTTGAGTTACCAGCTTTTTTCAGGTTCTTTCTTAGATGTTTTTTTTTATGCAAATATCTGAAGAAGATCTTTTGTTTTCAACTATACACTGATAACTTTTTTTATCATATTATTGACAAAATACCATATTCTATTAGCCATATTCTATTTTATCTTAACATTCCAACAATCAGGAAAATCTATTTATATTTTGTCTAAAAAACTCTGTTTAAAAGTTTACATTTGCAGATTAAGTTATTTACTGAATATATACTCTTGATTTTAAAATGAAATAACATTGTTAAAATTCCTTAATGTTCTGAAGTATATAAATATTCTTTACAGTTATGTTTTTTTATATTTTTCTTACTCTATAGATTTGAAGGAAAAGACCGAAAAACTTGTTAAACAGAAATTGGAAGAACCCCAAAATCCATTTGATGAAATGATTAAGAAGAAAAAGGAAGAGCGTAAATTAAAAAAACAGCAAAAGAATGCAGTAAATAATGTAAGTTTTGATTTCAAGCGTATAATTTCTGATTGTGAAATTTTTTTTGATTGATTGCAACTATTTTGTTTATAAGTTGTAAATTAATTAGGCAAATATCAAAAATAATTAAAGAAAAAACATGATATATTTGGTATGGCAATTCCATAAATGTGGGATATATTTGAATGACATGTTTGTTTGACAAATATATTGTATATATGTGATAAAATCCAATCATTGCTATGAAACTTAATTGCTAAGATTGTATTCTAATATTTACATAACAATGTTTACATAAATATTTATGTAAATTGTGGCTATAAAAAATTGTCAAAATAAACATAACTTGCATATTGCAAGAATATGAATTTTGTACTGAATGTTAGTCTGATGCCTCTTAGTGAAGTTGAGAGAAAAAAAAAACTATAAACAAACTAGCATTACCTGAAAGTGACATTGCCAGTAAATGTGAACATGTATTGTAAGTAAATTATCTGCACTTAATACAAATATATTATTAAAATAATTTAGTTATATAAGAGTTTATTTTAATAATTATTAAATCTAAATATTGAAGCAAAATGCTGTAAAAAATAAACAGATTCATTTTTCTGTCTTTTCCATCAGAATATCAGATATATATATTTCTCCTTTTATGTATTATCTGTATAGTAGGTATAGTTTCGAATAATACATTGATTGAATGATATATTACAGTTTGGTCAGTTGGTATTCTACATTTTTATTATCAATGTTATCTTCAAAATGCAAAAGGCGTAAAAAAAAATGCAGAACGACATTATAATTTACTCAATAAATTTATTGTAACGCTTGAAAAACGAGCTAAAATGGAAAATGAGACAGAAAGAACAGTTGAGAAACCTGATACAGCAAGAATCTCTGAAAAAAAAAAGAATCTATGAGCAAATTGAAATTGAATATTTATATGAAAAAAATGTTGTGCAAGCTGAAGCGAGCGATCTGAGAATGGAACCGAAGAATCAACAACTTGTAATTATAAACAATAAAATAAAGTATTAGCTGATTCTGATAATGTTTTAAAACAAAACCAAAATATTTTTATTCTCAAAAGAGAAAAACAGCTCTATTCTATAATAAGTGATTTAGTGTATAATGAAGTTTTAGGCACGTATCTCTGAAAAACATTGCACAAATATGGTACAAAATAGCCCCTATTTTTTTAAAAACAGCCTTAACTCACCCTGAGTTTCATCATCCTTTTAAATACTGCCAAGCAGAATGAAAAAATTGATTTTAATATTCAATTTTATGTACTTAGCTCCCCCCCCCCTGCGCTCTTTTTTTAACATTAAAAATTGGATGCAGAGCTTAACACAGTGAAAAATATGTATAAAGAGTGTATACTTTAAATAAAACTGGAGGGAATGGGGGCCTTAAATTGAATTGCGCCTTGGTCCTCTGAAACTCTAAATCTGCCACTGATTTAAAGTTAAAAAAGTTGTGATATGTTATGTTTAATTAGTAGATGCCCAAATTATTATATTTTACATTATTTATTACAGGATAAAGAAGCTTCTGATTCAGAATCTGATGAAGATTATTCTGATGCTTCTACAGGTTTGAAATTTTTGTTTAATTAATTTTATGATTTAGTAATAAACATTTATTTTGTATATTTTTTGTTGATGCATATAACTAAATAGCAATAATTGTTATTAAATGTATTGTATATATTTATATATAATATTTACAGTTTTGAGTGGGCTTCTATCAAACTTTGTTTTATCTTTTCAGATGGAAAAACAGCCAAAGAAGAAAGTAAAAAATTAGTAAGCGTAATTTTAATTTATTAAAAACATTAAGTTCCTTTGTTAAAAGATATACATAATTATAAAACAAATAATTTAAAGAAGCTTTGAAAAATGTACATTGCTTTTAGTTTATATAAAACACACACACCACCATTCTCTTATTACTTTTCTTTTAAATTTGCTATTAAAACTTTTCAAATATATTCTTGTTTGACAAAAAAAAAGTTAATATTTGAATGAATTTATTCATAAAATTATGCACTTAATTAAAAAAAAATATTTTTAATTTTTTGTGTCACAATGATTGCTACATTTTAGTTCAAATGAAAAATTTTGGGATGACATGTATCAAAAAAATTGTTTTTATTTATTAAACTTTCAAAAATTTTTCAGTTAATTAAATATTATTATTCTTATAATTTATTATTCATCTAATTTTTCCTTTTAAATTTAATTATTATTTTTCATTTAATTTTTTTTTCTAATACTGTATTAGTATTTTTTAAAATTACTTCTTTAAATGTATGGTAAAAAAATTATTTTGGTTTAAACTAAGTGAAGGAATATTATTAATTCTCTGATTGATTTCCCTTCTACTTAAGACTAATATTAAAGAAGCACTTATAAGTTATGGCAACTAAATTTAAATAAGCGGCAGAAGACAAGATGCAGTTTGTATTATTTTATTATCATAGTTTATTATTTATGAATATTATCTCATTGTATTTAAAGGTATTTTATTTATTTGCATAAATTTGTAGTTGTAAAGACTTGTAATTTTTATATAAAATTTTATATATTTAAAGAAAAGTTCGTTTTTGGAATTCCTTATACTGCTTGTTATAAAAATGTATTCTGCTAATGAATAAAGAATCTCATTTGATGTTTAAGATTTCACAATTATAATAATTACCTTGGATGCTTATCAATATTATTTGTAGAAAAAAGGAAAGACTAGGAATTTGTTTTAAAGCCTAGTGTAAAATGTATATATATGCATTTAAAAGAAAATATAAAATTAGATTAAATCATTAAATTATTGATAGTTTCCAAATTATTCTTATGTTTAGTAAAAAAAAAAGAATAAATAAAAATGGGACCATCTCTAATTGACTGATTAAATCTGGTTTGAAACAAACAGCTGATTGAAACATTGAAATTTTCAATGCAAATAACTTGATAGGGACCAATAGAATATCAATACCTTGTACATCTTTGACAAAGTTTAGTATGCTGAGAATTGTAGGGAAAAAAATTGACATATCCAATTTGAATCTGGTAAAAATATAGGAAATGGAATTTCATTTTAATTGCTCCATAATTTTAGTTGCTTTGTAATAGCAATAAAATCAATTAAAAATAATCAAGTCAGTTTAAAGGAGAAAAAAATATACGCTATTTATATAAATTGAATTTTTAACTTTTCTCACACATGATCACTTTCCATGGACTTTAGTTACATTTTGGCTGTATATTTCTTTGTGACTCTAAATTTGCATTTAAATAAGGAAGTAAAGATAAAATAAGGGGGAAATGAACAATATGTAGAACAACTTTTTCAATAAAATACCATAACTATTGTAAGTTTTATAAGTAATTGCCTTTGATGACCAACTATATTGGTTATATTTAACTCATTCAAAACAGATTGCACCATATTCAAGACAGATTGCAAAGATATTTGCATATTAAATGGGTTAATTCTAGTAAAATTGTTTCAATAGATTAGGTATGCATAGATTTTCATGTTTCCACCAAATTATCAGTATATTATATGTTTTCTTTATTGTGTATGCAAACTTTCCTGTTGAGAGTCTATCCGTTATCATCAAACATTATTTAAAATGTGAATATCTGGTTTATGTATTTTCTACTTTTGAAATATTTTAATTTAATTTTACTTTACCTGATATAAAATTGAATAATTCTTCTTTAATTTTTAATGATAGAAGAGATTTAATATTTGATCACATTTCAAATATGATTTAAATTTAAGGTTGATAATGCATTTATTGTTAGAAATCATGCAAAAACTATATTTTAAAAATTACAAAAATCCATATAAAATTTTCATTACTATTAATTAAAAGACAATAAGAAAATTTTATTTTTGAATAGTGTAAAGTTTATTTTAGGTTAAAAATATTTTCTGAGGTTTTAGAGGAAATATGATAAAAATCATCTTAAAATGTAATTAAAATTTTAAAAAATTACTTGAAGGTATTTGTTTCTCCCCTCCAGGTTGCCAAATTTGGTTGTAGCTCATATGATCTGATTTGTAACACACATATGCTTTTGTCTTTTTTACTGGCTGAGATTTTCAATATTTAATGTTAAAAAGAGGTAGACCATATTTTAAAAAATTGTATCATTCCAAAATTACATTATTGCAGCATTGTTAGTTAATATTAGAACCTTTAGTTTGCAAGTCTCTATTATAAATAAAAAGTTAATTAATTAGGCACATTTAATAAAAGATATTTAGTGAACAAAAAACATAAAAATTCCCAAATTAGACTCTTTGATGAAATTGATGCATATGCTTGTAAATCAACCAATCTTTTTTGATGGTAGAAGAGAAGATATAGCAATTTTTCTATTTATTTTCTTTTGTATTCACAGCAACAATTATAGTTTAAAAACTGAATTTGAACTGACAATGCTATGGTATGCAATTAGTAATATATGCTATCAATAAAAAATATTTTAAAGTTATGAGTTATGTTTTTGCTGTATAGAAACAAACAAACAAAGATGGATGGATATACATAATGGTTGGCTAATATATTTGATTTAAGATAAGATATAGTACAATTATTTTATTAATAATTTTTAGCTTAAGCAGTTTTATCATTCATTATTTTTACAATAGGATGAGTTATATTTAATATCAGACTCAAAGAAAGCATTAGATCAAACCCAAGAAAAATCTAAAAAGAAGAAAAGGAAAAACAAGCAAAAGAAGAATGAACCAGAAAAAGCACAAGATTTCAAGGTATTTATCAAACATATTATTTAAAATTGTCGCTTTATTGATTGTCCAATGAAAAATTCATTGAATAGGTGTTGATATTTAGACAGGAAGGTACAGTTAAAATAAAGAAAGTTTCATTTAGAGAGTTCTTTATATGCATTGTAATAGAAATTTGTACTCTTGTTAAAAATGATATTGTACTAAATCTTGATGAATTATTTCATGAAATGACTTCAGTATGAAACAGCTGAATGAGAAATTTAAAGCTGTATATATTGGAAAATTCCCTCTTCTCTTAAAAATGACAAAGAGAGGAAAAATAAAGAATAGAAGAAAGAGAGAATTAATCTGCATTGTCATTATTGCAAGTAATCATTTCAGATGCACTAATATTTTTTTATCCATTCTTGAATAAATTTAATTATTCACTGTAGTTCTTTTCTCTTTCTTCCTCAAAGTGCTTATGGTAGCTATATCAATAATCATTTAACCAATAACCATTTTCCTGTTAGTATTGATTGTATTTTCTATTTCTATAACTGGCATTTTTTTTTTCTTCTTTTATACAAGCCAACAATATTAAATAAACACCCAGCTTCTCTAAATATATTGGACATTTTTAAACTTATTAAATCAAGTTATCTGAACATTTTCGGCTTTTGGACATTAATAAATGTAGCATGATATCTGTATTTAGCTTTTGCTAGAAGCAAAGGGAATAGAATCCTTGTCATTGAACGGAGACAAATCTTCACCTTACCTCAATAACAACTGCTCTAGTGACAATTCAGTGTCATTCCAGTGCAATAGTAAAGCTGTTTATACTATAATTCATTTGACAAAAGCTTTTTATTTCATAGGCAAACCACACAAAAATCCTTAAAAATTCGCAAAAAGCGTGTTTTTATGAAATTTTAATGTCCTTACGGCACCTCGAGATACCAATACTTTTCATGTTTATAATTTATTTTATCTACACCAAAAGGCAACTTTTTCAAGCTATTAAAAATTGAAAATCAAAAATTCATTTTTTTTTCATTCCTCCACATTCTGTATCTTTAAATGAGTAAGAATATAATTTTTGTATTTTTTTATATCTATTTGTGTCCTTGTTTTTTTATATTCCTTGTTTTATTTTCAATAGTTTGTTGAAGATGAGCGATTCTCAGCAATTTATACCTCTCCTGAATTTAATCTGGATCCATCCGATCCTCACTTTAAGAAAACAGATGGAAATTTAGCAATTATTCAAGAAAAACAGCGAAGATTGAAAACTAAAGGACCATCAATAGATAACTACAGGAAAAACAAAAAAGCAAAGTATTGGTGATAGAATTTATATTATTCATATTGTATCATATGTGAATAAATTATTATTTCATTAGAGTATTTTTTTTTCTTATCAAATTTATTCAACAAAGTTATCAATTTTCTCTGAGGAAAGATATGAACATATTATAGTAAAAAAATTAAAGTGATTCCTATCTTAGTCCTATCTATTCCTGTCTTATAAAAATGCAACATGATAATGTTTTAGGTTTGATTTAATTAAAAATATTTATAAAATTTTATTAGAATTTGTGAAAAAAATAGTATGGAAATAAAATTGGTATCACAGAAAGATTAGTTTTTAAATTTTAAATAGATATGAGTATTTTTTGTGTAATAATATGCATTGAAAAATGAAAATGAATGTCGTTTTGTGTATTAATATGAAAACATATTGTTCTTAGGACATTAAAATTAATTATTCATAAAAAATGTAATAATTTTTTCTGTGAAAACCTACTTTTAAGAAACAATGTTAAGTTTGATAGCTCAGATCTAGTTTTTTTTTTCAAATAGCGCATTTTAAATAATATTTTTCATTTTGTTGGATGCATTGCTCAATTTGCGCATAAAATATCCTGTCTATAAACATTAACATGTTAATTAACCATATTTCAATATTAATACCACTCATAATGATGAAAGAAATGGTTTACTATCCTAGTAACATTATTATGCACTTCCATTTAATAAATAATGATTATGTAAAAAACTGGCTTCAAAAAATGGTTCAAATGTATATTATATCTTCTTAAACTGATTGTATCATGTGAAACAGTATCAAGCTTTCAATAGTTTTAACTTGTTTTTTTTTTTTTACGATTCTTCAGTATTTCTAGGCAAACTTAGGTGATGAACTGTCATTCATGGGCATTTTCATTAAAATCTACTGAATAATAATAATTATTATTATTTTAATAATTATATTTCTTATTCAGTCTCATTCTTTAAGGGAGATGCTGTAAATTAAGAGTTGAATGTCAAAACTATTAAAAGAAATTGAGCAGTGGCAGAATTTTTTCCTAAATTGTTGGTGCCCAAAAAAGAGAGGAGGAAGGAGAGTATTTCACAGAAAACATTTATAATATCTTGCTACTCTAGAAAATATGGTTTGGACTAGATGTAAATTCTTTTGAATTAGTATTCATTTTCATAAATTGTAATATATATATATATATATATATATATATAAAAGAAGATTTTTGAATTTGGAGAAATAAAAGGACACATTATAACTTCTATGCAATTTCAAGGAATATTCAAATTCATAATATAGAGTATTTTACTCTTAAAAATGTATTAATATTTAGATTATCTTATAATGATTTATGTATAGGCCAAACTGCTATCTTATATACTTTTATATGAGATAGCAGTTTGGCTTATGCATAATGATTTATGTATAGGTAACAAATATACTTTTTGCTCAGTTAAAATTCAAATTTGTATTAGATGCAACTGTTACTTAAGATTTTGAGTGAATACTTGGGTAATGAGCTGATGGGCTATTTTGATGAGATTGGCACAATATAGGATCATATATTAAAATTTTTGTCATCTAATTTATTTATCTAAAGAATTTACAATCAATTAAATTTTAAACGAAATTTTGATCCTTTTAGCCTTGATGACTATTTGAGAGATTGAGCCCAATAATAATAGCAGCTGAATAATAAACATGTAATTATTCCCCAGTGAAAGATAATATTTTTTTCTCATTTTAATTTAGATTTGACATAATTATTATGTTTGAAGTCGGTTTTGCGTAATACTTATGATTATTCTTTGACTCCGAATTTTCATTTTTTCACTTCACTTCATTAAAATAAAATTTCTATATTGATTGAGAATATCTGAGGGAAAAAAAGAACTTTGAAACCATTTTCGAGTTATAATGGCTATATACGATCAGTTTTCAGTTTCTCATTTATATTTAAATTAAGTTATTTTGTGTGTGTATATATATATATAAAATGTCCATAAACTAAGGATAATTCAAAATCACTTGGAAATCGAACTCTAAAATATGTATGTCACCCATAAAATGATTACACACACCTTTAAGAATCGTATGCAAAATGCTGGCACCAGGTGACAACAATAGTACAACACAATGATGAGACTGTAAGAAAGTGAAGTATAAGGAATACAGACAAAGAAGTAAAATTGTTTGCTAGGGCTTTATAAGCCTTTCAGTGCAATAACCACATAGCTGGGATACAAAGGATGCATTTGGATGATTTTATACATGGTAGAATTATCGGTCGTCTAGAATGTTGGCGTACCCAACTGAAAGTATCCAAGGAACTTGGAATCGCCCAGAGTGTTGGCAACGATTCCAAGATGATAGTAATATGAGTAGACACTACAGCACAGGCCACTGCCAAGTAATGAGGACCAGTATTTTGCAATTACTGCCATAAGAAATAGACAGAGCACAGCATCAAACCTGTCTCTTTAGCCACTGGTACGACAGTTTCAATGCAGACTGTGTACAGACACTTAGGGCAGATTGGTCTATATGCTCATTGGCCAGATGTGCTCCACTTACTGTCACCTATGGTTAGCCTGAAGTAGAGAGCATGCATTGTGGACACTGCAACAGTGGACCTGCCTGACGTTTTTGACGGGTTCCAGGTGTTGCTTGCAGTTTGATTCTCCCGTTACACCCAATAGAACATTGAGCGGTACCAATATGGTGGTGCAGGATTGTTCGTTTCAGGAGGAGTTATTTTTGACTCCAAGACTTGCATTTTCAAATTGGAACAATGACACACCAAATCTATTGGGACATCTTTTTGAAACAACATGTACATTAGTTTCTTGTGGCCATGACAACAGAATTCTTATTTATGGATTACAATGCTTGTCCTTATTGTGCAAACATTATCGACGAATGCCTTCAATTGGAAGGTACCATCCTGTGGATTGGCATCATTCTCGCTGAACTGCAGTAGGGAGTGTGTGGGTATGTTTTGCTGATGAGTTGCAGCCCGCAAATCACTTCCAACATGTCTACCAGTGCTTTGGAAAGCATTGCTTGATGATTGGGGAAATATTTCCAAAGATCAGATTGATAATTTGACACTCAGCATGCTTAGGCATTGTAAAGACTGGATTGCATCGTCTGGGAGACATATTATGGATTACCCCTCATATTAACCATGTAATATTGTGCTTTTTTTGTAATTTTCTCTAGAGAGCAGAAAAAGGAAATTTTTATTAATGATATCAAAGATGTAACATCTTTTTTTGCACTTTACCTTTTGCTTAATAAATAGGCTTTTCGAATAAGTCGCATTTGTTATGCTTCTGACTTTCTCTTCTTGAACTAGCATTATCCTTAATTTATGGACATGAGTATATTCAGGAGGAATTATTTCATCTGGTACATCAAATACTTGTTTGAAATATATTGCAAAAAGGATGTAATTATTATTATTTTTCATTTAGCATAGTGATTAATATAACTATTGAAAATATTATACAGTGAAATTTGCCAAACATTATGCATGCCATTTAGAATCAGCAGCATTTTCAACACTTTGAGCAAGTAAAAGTAATGAACATGCTAATGTTATAATAATTTAGGATTGAGACAAAAAAGGGGGGGGAGATCTAAAATTGTCTTATTTTCTATTTGTTACACTATTCCTGTTTATGTTTTTTTTAAAATTCATTGAATATTTTATATTAAATATTTGAATTAAAGCTTATTCTTTATATCATACAGATGTCTAATTAGCGAAGAAATTTAAATACCATTTTATTTATATACATTAATATTGATCATTTTTTAAATTTAATTCTTATAAAGTTATCTGTAGAAAATTATACTGAATTAATGCTTGTTGAAAATAAATCATTTGAAAAGAACTGCATATTTTTGTTTTAAAAGGGCAGGATACTTTTGGATTGAACGCATGATATTGGTAAACCAAATTTTAGCTTAAATGTGTGTCATTGGCGATTATAGACATTTGATAAACTTGACATGTTTAACGATTAATCGTTGATTATAATAAATATAATATCTTAGGCAATTTTTTTAATGATTAATTTTTAGAGTATGGTCAGTGTATCGAAAATGAATGTACATGTGCTTCTCCAGAATTTTTTAAATTTTTGACTTGCTTGTATCTTTTGTTTAACTCATTTCTGTTAATTGTCTTCCTGGTGTTTAAAATACTGATTTGAAATACTAACATTTGATTTTTCAATCAATTTTTTGTGAGATTGATGATTAACAGTTTTGAAACTTAATCATGCATGTATCTTCAGGTTTGCACAATCAAGAGCATGTTGCTAAGCATATTCAATTACATTTTATTTTTGTATCATCTGAAAATTTTATCATTTTCTTGCTTTTGCTTTTATTTTTATGAAGACTTAGGCTCAGTATTATCTCAGATGTCTACTTCATAGTTAAATTTGTTTATAGATGTTTGCCATTAAAATTTGTATCGAAAGGCATAATGCTTGTTATAAATGAACGGGTTACTAATATGGAGACTTAAAAAAAAGTATGCATTGACTTCATCCTTTACGAATTCTATGTCTTAGGAGTTAAAGCTATGAAGCTAAATTTTAAATAAAAAGCAAGGTTTTTAAGATAGCAATGTTGAATATAGTAAATGATGACATTTATTTAACAGCATTAAAAGACCTGGAAAATTAAATCATTTTACATTGCATCATGTGGAATAATAATAAGAGTCTGCAATGAAAAAAGAATTCTGTTATCTTACAAAATATAATGTGCAAATGAGGAATCACAACTTGTTATTACCACAAAAATTCTTGTTGCAGACGCTTATTTTCAAAGTTCTGTACAATTTACTGTTCTTTTATTCTGGAGAAATGAGATAATGCAATTTGATAGCTGTCATTCCTACATTTTGTTTTAACCCCCTATAGGCCAAATTTTTGTTTTAGCTAAAAAAAAAAAATGTGGAATCAAAAAAATCAGAAATTATAAACCTATATATACAAATGAAAACAAACTTTTGTGTTTAAACAATTTTATTGTGTTATAATCATTATGTGACTTTCAAGTCACACCGGCCTATAAAATTTGCACTTCTGTGTATAATAGCTCATATGTGGAAGTCCATAAAACAATTTGCATTTGGTGTAAGGCATAAATGTACATACATCCATAAACATAGTTTGGTAATCACTGACAAAAAGCTGACAAATGGTTTCGCATAGTTTTACTGCCAACAGTTTGCTCAGCAATTATTTTGCTATTCCTGGGTGATGAGCCTAGCAATGGTCATGAATATTAATATTCGCTGTGTTTGCAACGTCATAGAGCTTAGATTTATGCGCCATCTCATGAAAAAAGCTATAATTATTTTGAAAAATGTCGATAATTTAAAATGTTACCTGAAAGTTACACGGGCCCATAGAGGGTTACAATGTGACATAAATGAATCAACATTTTATATTCATAACTCCTCCCTCTGAAAAAGTATCCCCCCTCCCCCGATATTTACGCCAATGGTTCGTAAGCAGAATATCGAATCTAGGATTGGAAGAATGTAATTTATTAAGAAAGTGACCAAATGTAAGATAAATTATTTCAGCAAAGTGTATCTTTAAGTACTTGCTTTGAAGTATTACTGATATTAACCACCTGAACTTGTAAAAGATTTCAGCAGGGTGTAGCACATTTATGAGATACCCAGGATATAATATTTTTTCGACCCCATTTATCATCAGTGGCACTTAAAGTATAGTTAAATATTGTCAGTTCTTCAGCTAAAAGACGTTCCGAGATTTTTTTTGATTCCTCTGACTCCAAAATCTTGGCTAGACAAACATTCTCGTCGATTAAGGCCTTACAAGTACTTGTTCAAAATCTTCAGAGTCGTGTTCGATAACGCTAGCTGGCCAGAATTTCTTCCATATTTTACTAGGGTTATCTTCAAATAAACGCTCATTACAGATATCTCGTCGCCACTCGTTATGCAAAACATCACTTTTCAAGTGAGTCATTATTTGTTGTTGTTGTTCTTTTGCTCGTTTTGCAAAACATTCATGATGAGAGGATTCATATTAAGAGAAATATAATTGTAGTTGAGAAACCATTTCTACATAGTTGTTATTTCTATCAACTGGCATTTTATTTGGCTCAGACTTTCTGACATAATTTAAAAGAAGATCTGAATTCCTCGATACGTTGGAGGCGTTGCCCATTCAGCTTCAATGAAATCCGTTTATTTCATCCTCCTCACCTTCAACTCTTTATTCAGAAAAAATAAGTCAGACCTTGTATACCCAAAAATTATACCACAATTATTTTTGGTTTTGTTTAGAATCGAAATAGTCGCGTCTTTCTCAATATCAAGGGAAAAATGAAATTCGCCTTTCATGGAACTGAGTTAGATGCCACCGAGAGAATGGGGAAAAAACAAGGAACTTAAAAATTGTCTAAGAAAACCAGGGGAATTTGAAAATTTTCGTGAAAACCAGAAAAATATATAGAATGTTAAGTTTTTTTTTCTGCTCTACCGTCTAAAAAATGCCAATATCTAAAAGATTGTAAGAATAAAAGATCGTAGTCATAGCTTCCCAAAACGAAACAATACTATTGGCGATTGTTTGATACGGAAACTCTCCCCTTTTTCCTGTATAGATAAGTCCAGTTTCGATTTGCCCAACAGTTGTTCTTTTTCTTTGAGATTTTCAATTTTCAGCTTATGAGCCTACGCGAGGTTTCTGTAAGTGCGAGAAGAAAAATAGAATACATTTTTTCTGGCGATAATATTTAAATTTGCGATAGCAGCTTAGTGGGGTTTAAATACTTTTATTATTAGTTTATCCTATTTAAGTTATTGATTGGTTGGTTGGTTTGTCACACTCTATAACGAAAAAAATCGACGCACCAAGGAGTTGTCCGATTGAGACAAAAATTGGTGGATATGAAGGCAATGTATAGAATAGTAAATGATTAAAATCTCAGAACAATTGAATAATTTATTTCAGAGTTACAGTAACAAGTTCAATAAGGTCTGATCCGCCTCTGTCCAGGACCCGACTTAGCCTAGTTGGGGCCCGTGGCAAAAACTTTTTGAGCCCCCTCTGCTTTACTACTTAAGTAATAAAAACATTCATTAAAGAAGGATTTACTATTCGATTTGGTATCCCCACTTACATGGGGACCCGGGGCAACTGCTCCGTATGTCCCTGCCTTAGTCAGGCATTGCCTCTAGCTTGGATACAAGCTGCCACACGGCGTGGCATAGACCGATAAAGCTTCCTGATGGCCTCCTGCCAAATTCACTCCAATTGTTGAACGAGGTCATCAACGTTCCGTTGCAGATGTAATCACCTTCCCATCATAACCCAGACATGCTCGATGGGAGAAAGATTTGGCAGGCCAAGGAAGTGTTTGACAGGCTTGCAGACAGTTGCAGAGCGGTCCTTAATGTGTTGGGAGGGGGTATATTATCTCTCTTGCTCTTTAGCTGAAAATCACACAAAAGTAAGGACTCAAGTGAAATAATATACAAAATAATTTTGTTATTTTGATACAAATCATTTAATGGTACCCAACTACAACAAAACATTACAAAACGAGATTTCTTTGTATTATTATTTCTTTTTCATCAATTTATGTATTTGAGCATCCATTTTTGCACAAGCATCAGTTCCATAGAACTTATCCTTAATAAATATGGTACGAAATTTTAATACAGCCTAACGTCCATTTTTAAGTATTTCATTTTCAGCGAACATATGTGAAAAGATTTTCAATATCATTGCACGTAATAAAGGACGAATGTGGCACAACAAGTTTTATGGACATTAAATTTGACGCTTTCAGATTTAGCAAGTCATCTTTTCCTGTGTTCTTTTATCTTACAACAATGATGCCTTTTTGGAACTAAAATGCAAGTCCTCACTTTATTTTTTCCTTTTTTGGCATGACCAGTAAGTGCCTGTTTTCCCATATTACTTTGGCTTATTATCTTCTTTCAAAGCGAGCAGTATGCAATAAATGAATTTGGCGAAACATCTCCAAACAATTAAGCAAAATCAGAATCGATTTTCTTATCCATCCAATTCGTATTAAATGACGATTTTAAGCAGGTCTCTGTTATTTGTTTTAATCTATAATTTACTTTGAATAAAATCACAGTTTCTCAAGTACACTCTATGACAAAAAATTTGACGCACCGAGAAGAAATCATCCGATTGTTTTGAAATTTCGTATGCATGAATGTTTTGGCCAGATATGCAAATGATTACATTTTGGTGTCCAATGAATGAATAGTTTGATCTCCTGCGCATCCAGCAGATGTATATAATGAGCAGTTCTTCAACGATTGTTAAAACTTTCGGTTTGATTGTGATTCAGATTACCTTTCAGCAACTTAAAAAATGCCTCGCCGCAGGGTTCGTGATCATTACAAGCATCTGTCAGAGTTTGACAGAGGTCGTATCATTGGATCGAAAGAGGCCAGTTAGACAAATCGAAAAATTAGCACGTCATTTGAGTCGAAGCGATGTGCTGATTCAAAGATGGTGGCAAGGATGGGTGGAAAATGTCAGAGTTCAGCGTCAGTATGGTAGCGGTCGATCTAGGCCCACAACAGATCGTGAGGACAGAGTGATTGTCCGATCAGCTGTCACAGCGCCTTAACTTCATCTCTATCAACCATCAGACGTTCAACCCAAACACCAGTGTCCACCATGATCATTCACAAACGGTTGAGACAGCGAAATCTACGCTCGCGCGAGCGTTACGCCACCTGCCACTCACGTCTGCACACTGCCGAGCCAGATTACAGTGGTGCATGGCTCTATCAGTTTGGAATGATGCCAACTGGGGACGTATAGTCTTTAGCGACGAATCCCGCTTCCAGCTGTATTCTGACGATAATCGAAGACGTGTTTGGAGACACCCAGGGCAAAGGGGTTATCCTGCTTTCACTACATCACGCCACACCGGCCCTCATCAAGGCATTATGCTCTGGGGTGCCATTTCCTTTGATAGCCGGATCCCTTTGGTTATCATTATAGGTGCAATTACTGCACAGCGGTACGTCGACGACATTCTAAGACCTATTTTGCTGTTAACGTTGTATTATTGAGCTCGCTGCGATTTACTGTTGCTGTGCTATACGATATTTGTTTTGCAGTCTGTATTTATTGTGCGTAAGGCTTGCTCTGTTACGGGCTGGGGATATATTTCACTTCATTCTAATCATCAATCCACAATTGGGCAAATCTCATTGTAAGATGTTGGATTTCTTTTAAGTGAGCGGTAGAGACACACAACACCGCTTCATGCCCCTGCAACTATAACCACCTGGTTATTTAAACAATGTAATGAGCATGAAGTAGAAGATATAATGAAATACGGTCCTGTTCTATACACTCCTGTGACTATTGTTCGACATCTCACATTTATTGATTAAAATTTAATAAGAGATTTTAATTTTGAATTAAAGAAAGCTGAAGACAGTGTTCTATTTGAAATTTAAATGGGAAGTGACTTTGTCTAATTAAGCTAACTATTGGAGAGAAACTGAAGACTTATGCTAATTCACATAAACAGACTTCATAAGTTTGTTTGAGATTACAAAAACACAAAAAATAACAGAAAATAAATGCTATGTACAAACACAAAAATAACAGAAAAAAAAGCTATGGATTTGTAGAGCTTCTCTTGTGAATAGTGTTCTTAAAATCTAAACAAATCTCGGTTTTCTTCAATGTGACGAATCATTCTTTGAATTTTCGTCCTGGATCCTTGAGAAGAGGCAACACTACGGAACCGAGCACATTCTAGTTCAGGTGTTGGCTCGGTCATACGGAAGGAGGAAGTCAGCATGCATTCTGTTGTGTAGTGGATCGGCTTAGCATCAATATTTCCGCAAGGACATAATGCATTAGGGATCAGGTTAAAACGTCGGAGATGTGAAGGTAAGGGTCAGTGAAATGTAAAGAAAAGCGGTAGAGACAATGATCACACTCAGTTTTCATCCCAATTTTTTATTTACATGTAGAAACGGGAAACAGCACATATATAAAACAAAATGCGAAACATACACTAAATTAGCACATCATCTTTCGATTTCATTAGTCTTAGATCCAGACTGACTTCCCCTCTCTCGCTTTGTCCGTTCCTGACACCGCCTGATTTCTCATCTCTGGATTCGTCAGTCCCGGAATGCCTTGTTTTCAACCTCGAACTCGTCTCTCAACATTCCTCCTTCGTTCTGCAATCCATCTCTGATCGATCGCTCTCCTCGCTGCACCTTGTTCTGTCCGCGTCCTTGCGTATCTCCTCAAGAAGGGTTGCTAAGCGGGGTGAGAAGGGTTGATAAAATTGGAGGACCTTACACTCCCTGTATCAATGGGAGCGTTATCACCCTGAAAAATTCCATTTCTTTCAGAAAACAAAATTTGCGTTATAGGATGAACATGGTCAGCTAAAATTTCTCAGTTATTTCTCTCCCGTGATCCTTCCTTTCAGGGTTACAATTGTTCCAGCAGAAAACCAATGCTTGACTGCCCATATCATGATAGATCCATATGACAGCCTGAAGAAAAAATAAATCACCATCATACGCTTGTACAAGTGTTCTCCAAACGTGTTGTTGGGAAAAGTGTGAAGATTACTCGTTTGACCCAATAACTGTCTTTCATCTTCCACCGACCAGGTTATGTGGTTATAGCACTTCTGTAGACAACGTTTGGCTTGAACATTTATGACAAGGAGCTCCTGAATGGTTGCTCTGCCATAAGTGTTCTGTTTGTGAAGATGCCTTCTAATTTCAGTTATTGATACTAGAGAATCTAGATGATGATTGAGCTCTGCGCTCACTTTGGCGGCAGTTTTTTTTCTGGTCTAATAGTACAATACATTTTAATACCTGTTGGTCTCCTTAATTCAGATAAAGCTGTCATGACTTTAGACAGTGCTCATTTAGAAATGATTAAAAATTCCAATGTTTTGGTCATAGTTGCTTCAGTTAACCGGGCTGCAATAATCTGGTTACTTTGAAAATCTGCGAAGTCCGATATTTTATTCTTTTGACAAAAATATCAGCTTTACGCAACTTGACTAAAACTACCTCATCGTAGTTTTTATAGTAAAAAAACTTAGCTAGGAATATATTTTAGTGCTGACAAAATCCGTTTTCAAATGTCACTTTTATTCGCAAGTGTTCCTATTATTTTGATAACTATATATATAGAAATCTTAGTGTTGGAAGTTGCATGGACTGTTTTGTATCTTCTCAATGTCCAAATTGATTTCACGTTTTTACTTTTACATTCTAGAACATCCTTTTCTTTGTGATGATTACTTGATCAATTTCTCTGATATGACTTATGAACTAGATGTTTTAGTTCTGGCACAAGTTTGATGAATGCTTTATGAATTGATTTTATATTTTCTCTGTGATTTCTTCGAATTGCATCGTGCATTCTTACTTCTGAATTACAGAAAGTATTTTTCTTCGTTTTTATTAGATGAGGAATTTCTCTGGTAGGGCTTTTGAAATCGATTTCTTTGTTAATGCTCTGGTCTAATAGATGCTATACGGACTCATTTTATATCTTCTCGATGTCTTTTTCCGCGGTTCATTCCACGGTTTTATTTTTAAATTCTAAGAACCTTTTTTTTTTCTCGTGATAATTACATGATATTTTTATCTCTTTGTTGGGGCACTGTTCTGATGAATGCTTACGGCCTTTTTTTCAATACGCAGAAAACGCCTAGACTAATCACCCATATAAAAAATTATGCCTATTCTAAACATGTATTCTCTTTTTGTCCTCAGGGCATTTATTTAATTCAGTACTGTAGGAAACCTGTTTTCGTTCTGTTGCTTTATATAAACACGCTATATGTTTAGTATTCGTTATATGTAGGAACAAGCTATATGTTAGGCTATGGATTCTTTTCATCTTAATTTTTACTGTCATAACCTTTCATTTATGAGCATGAGTGTATATATCCTTGATTGCCAATTGGGAATTTTTTTTTGAATTCAATTGTTTGCGATTGGTAGAAGAAGAATATTGGGCCGGGATAGCCTGGTTGGTAGAGCGTTGGACTCGTACACCTTAGGTTGCGAGTTCGAAACTCACCGGGCCAAAAAATTCCCCGAGTGTTTGGCGGCTGGCGCTCGGTAAATCTGTTCGTGGTCGCAAAGTTTTCCATGTCTAGAGTAGTACCACTGGGGGTACTGGGTCTGAGGTAATCGTTCTCTGTTCCAGATCTAAATTGCGATCTGTGATGAATGAATGAATGAATATGCATGAATGAAGTCCACCCACTAAGAAGGATTGTGGTGTGTGTGTAGTAAGTCGTACTCTTGGCCCTAGATGGCGCTAATTGTAAAACAAGAGACTATATCTCTGGCTTAAAATCGACTGATGTATCAGCGGGACTTGTGCATGGCAAGTGCCATAAGTAACAACAACAGAAGAAAAACATTTCCTGAGTATATTTTTGTCGAGTTAAGTTGTACTAATTACAGATTATGAGCTAGAAGACTGTAAATATGGTTTATATTTCGACTACAATAAAAAAAATAATCTAAAAATCTGAATTTTTTTTTGAAAAAACAATAAATAATAAATGAATGAAGCAAGAATAATTTCTCTTGTAAAGAAGCAAAGCAACAAGTATTCGTAGGAACTTTGGCAATAATCTACTATATTTATTACCACCTCACGATGTTATTTATCAACAAAATTTGGGGATCAGCATCTTTCACTTTTTACTATAGTCGGTGATTTTAAAGGTTATAGTATTGAATAGAGTCTCATTTGTGACAGACAAAACAATTTGTATATTATAAACGGCATCTGCATGCTCAATAATAATAAAAGCTTGCTTCCATTCATCTTCAGATCTTTCACAACAGATTTGATTGTTTTTTCTGCATTAATGCCATTGCTGAATTTTGTGGTTTGTGATGAGAATGGTGATCTCTCTCTCTCTTAACAGTATTCCATGTTGGTAATGACAGGAATTACTTTTCTACTATTCCGGCGGGTAGGCTGATCTGCAGACATTAAAACTACAATCAAAACTTATGATACTTCTTGAGAAATATAGCTTGATAAAATAATAATGTTACTGCGCGCAATTAAGAATGGGTCGGAAGAGTGGCCTTTCCCTTTTATTGCCCAAAATTCTATCACATACTAAATTGAATTAGAAAGTAGGAATTGAAAAAGTGTCCTAATTCTTATGGAGCTACCTGTAACATTGTAAGGTCCGCCAATTTTGGCAACCTTTCTCGCCTCACTTAGCAACCCTTTTTATGGAGATACGCGGAATCGTGGAGGGGAAAAAGGGTTAAGTGCAGGGAGAAATTAACCAGATATTCGATTACAGGTGGATTGCAGAACGAAGGAATTTGAAGAGGTCATTCCGAGTATGAGGAGGAATGCAGAGATTGACGAACGAGGAAGGGGGACGTGAGTTGGGATCGGAGTCGAAAATGAGGTCTGATGAAGCGAGAAAGTCGAGATGAATCTGGGTATAAGATTGACCAAATAAATAGTTGATGGAATACTATTGTGTACTTGTCGTATTTTTGTTTAATGTGTGTACTCTGTCCCATATCTAATAAAGTTTTGGGACTAAAACTGAATGTGATCACTGTCTCTACCGCTCACATAAAAGAAACTCCAAGCATTACAAACATGCTTCGCCATTTGAATTCAGCTTACCTTTCCAATCTGCTATTACTTTTAAACAGAGTCACTCTTGTAAAGAAGTTGTAAAACTTCCCACCCTTTCTATTTGAACATTATTATATCTGGTCAGTTGTGGGACGATTTCTTCCTTTGTGATCGCCTTTGTGAATTCTCCCCCTTTAGTGTCACCATCTGGAAGTGAATAGAGTCTAGATAATAGACCACACATGTATTTTACGGCCCTCTGAAAAAAGAATTGCTAAAACCTGCAGATTTGAATAACTCCTTATTATGGACGGTTTTCTAAAAGGGTGGACGATTAGCAAATATTCCCACGGTCAACTTCTGACCACTAGGACTATTTCTGAAGAATTATTGGATGATCGGCATCTACAAAGTACCAGTGTGAAAACAAGAGGCGGAGTTTGACCGAGGTTAAAATGGAAGATTTTGAAAAGACGAGACGAGAAGAGCTTAAATCTGAAGAGCTGGAGAGATACTCGTAATCTCGAGTTTCATGATTAAAGATCTCCCGGAGGTAAATCTGTAGATTTATAGAGCTACACGCAGTAGCTGGATACGCTGACAGCCTGTTATTTTCTTTGTATTAGTCGTGGAACTTTTAATCCAGATAGATGTAAATATTTTCCAGCATATTAATCTAGATGAGGACAAGTTGTTGTGGTTTTTATTGTATATAATCTGTAAATAAAACATTTGTGTTTAAACGCTACCCTCTTATTTGATCGACCAGGATCAAGTATTTACACTCTGTATAAGGCAGAAATCTTTTACATTGGTTGGAAGCTATTGTATGTCCAAACTTTAAATCTTGTAAAGAGACATCTAATCCTCTGCTCTACGGGCCGATAGCTTTGACGAATTGTCTTGAACTCATGGCCAATGGTCATCTAATCTATGCATGAAATAAACAAATCTGCGTATCTTGATTGAAGATATTTTCTGTAGAGGCCGATCTACTTTTGATAACTTCGTTTCGTCATAAATGCGCTATGAGAGTATGCAGTGCGTTCGTTAAGAAGAACCACCTTGTTTATACATTCTTCGATATATATAGGCATATAATAGTGCTTCACCCTTTGGAGCACTTTCAACATCTTTTCATTTCGATTTTCAGGAAAATTTGCTTTAACAGAATCTTTTATCTTATCCAATTTTTCGAGCTTGTTTTGACAATTTCCATTCTAATTCTATATAAAAGTTGAGGCATAAACGGAATAAATGTCCGAACCCTCAATTATTTGTCTTCAACAGTTCATGATATTCTGTATGTTCACAACCTGCGGATCTCATGCCTTGGTAACTGATAGATTCAATAGTGCGATGATTTTTAAAAATAATTAATAGTGTTAAAGATATATATTGTTACAAGTTGGCGAGCGTCGCGAAAGGCGACGAAGGAGAGAACGTTGGCGACGGTTGACGAAGAACTTGGTTCCAGCCGAGTTAATTTGGCGAAAAGAATATTCTGGTAGCCTCCAAATCGTTCACGGTGCTCCACGTTGCTTCCGGGCGCTCTCTCGCTCAGCTATATGAGGGACGGGTTGCCACATTTTGAGAGGCCCTCTCGAAAGAGTAGCGATTCCTTATACAAGCTGATTACTTTTCTCACTTGTTATAAGTGAGCTGTGTTTACATTTGTTGTTTACGTTGTATGTTTGATCTCGCTGTGATTTGCTGTTTGTTGTGCTATACGATATCTGTTTTGCAGTCTGTGTTTATAGTGCGTAAGGCTTGTATTTACGCTGTTAGTGACTGTTGACTGCTGGATTGTGTTTATCTGAAGTTTTCCTTTATCAAGTCATCCTGTTAAAAGCAGTAAATAAATTTGTTTTTGATGTTTTCAAGTAAAGTCCATTCAATCTGAATTCGTTACGCTAAAAACGTAACAATATTATATAACTGCTAGGAATTCGGCCGTTTGTCATTAGCATGATTGCAGTGGAATGTTGACAGATAAAATTCTCCAAAGATTTGGGTCCGACCAACTAGATTTAAATCAAACAATAAATTAAGAAGAAATAAAAAAAACCAAGAGGAATTATTTACAGGTATAATGGAAAAAACTTGTAAATACATAGGCGGTCATTATAGGATCCGAGAACTATCACTAACGTTATAAACTTGATTCTTATTTATATCATTTCTTAATTCTTATATTTGCATAATAGCTACGGTTATCGTCAAATACGATATCGATTAAACAGCTGTGTGTTTAATGTCAATTGAAATGATTTAACGAAACTAATTATTCACAATAGCAGGTTCAAAATGCTTTGCATCATTTTAGAATGATGTACGAGAGGTAAAAGAATTTGGAATTTTTAACTTTAATGTCAAAATTTTCTAAAAAGTAGATCTATGAGAAAAAAAAATCGTACATACTATCTCTTCAGAGACTGGTCATTGATATACTTCAAAAGAAAGATAAACCATCACTTTAATTTAAATATTCATATTCGAATTGTTATATTTTCAGTGATGATAAAATGTTGTTCGTTCATGCTAATGTATATTTCAAATGCTTGTAAACTTCTCATAACTTTCTTTGAAAGATTAGCTGAAATTTCAGGTTTTATGATTCTTGTGTATTCTCATCCTTAAAATTTAGGAATCTAGTGCTTGTTCTGTTGCTCGTTTCATTTAATTGTTTGTTGTTCATCGCTCATTGCTCAAAAAATTTTTAATGTAAAAGCCGAAAAGTAAGAAATTTAGTTGTGTATTCACTGAGTGGAAACTTGCCCTTCATGGTATTACGGTAATGAAATGGATGTTTCATAATTTAAACATCGTAAAAATGGTTTGTTGTTGCATGTTGTTCAGCTACATTTAAGAAAGTAAATATAAAACTGATAAAACAATGAATAATTGACATACACCAAATTATATATTACAAATTAATAATCTTATTGAAAATTTCCAAAATTCCTGAGGTTATATTCGGTGAATAAATCCAGTCACTCGGTAATGGATAATGTTATTTTATTTTATAAAAAAAAACACGAATATGCGTAGCAAAACACAGCTGAAACGTACACAAGAAACAACATACAAGAAGAAAATCAATATAAAACAAATGCTAAAGCATAAAATTTCAGGAAGAATTAAGCATTTTCTCTTTCGACTTTGCTTCTACTGTTGATTTCTCAGTTGAGTTGTTGAACTCAACTCAATTGACTCTTCAGCACTATCTCCCTTCTTCGACCGGACAAAAAAAGCTTCTAGAGTCCCAATAGAGCTAACCTCAAGATTCTTGAATATTCTGGGTCTTTTCTTTTCGTGGCAAAAATTCGTCACCATAGCGGGAACTACACTGGTGGACAAAAATAAGAGATGGAAGACATTTTTCCAAATGTTTCGAGAAATACTGGATAAAAATAAATGAAATTTGGTATGGATATAACTTATAATATGACAATAATGTGTGAAAAGCAAAAATTAATGAGCCATTCATTGGCAAGAGTTATTGCCAACAGTCTAATGTGGACTGAGTTTCTTGATGAAAATGGCAATGAAAGTGAGGATTGTATGGTATGTGGTCGCCTATAGTATGGTGTGTGGTCCCCACTGACAGATAAACAGCATGCACAACGAGCACGCATACTGTTAATAAGGGAGTTAAGGAGTGCTTGTGGAAGACCCTCCCACTCTTCCACCAGAGCAGTTTTTAATTCCGGAACGGTTCTGAGTGGGGGTTGGCGTATCGCAATAACCCTTCCAAGAGCATCCCAAGCCACAGGATGGGGTTAAGATCAGGAAATTTGGTTGGCCTATCCATTCGATGAATATCTTCGCTTTCCAGGTACTCCTCAACCAGCGGAGCCCTATGTGGTCGGACATAGTTGTCTATAAAAACGAATTCAGGGCCAACAGCACCCTTGAAAAGACGCACATAGGGTAGTAGGATCTCCTGCCTGTACCTCTCGGCATTCACGGAACCAACGTCAAACACATGGAGTGGTGTGTGGTATCTTGCATGATCCCTGCACAAACCATCAGTCCTCCACCAGCATGATGGTCCCTTTCCATGTTACTGAGATGGTATAGGGTTCCAGGCTCCCTCCATATGAATATTTGTCAATAATCAGGATGTAGACTGAATCTGGACTCATCTGTGGAAAGAGCATTAGCCTATTGGAGCTGTCCAGCGTTGGTGCTGTCTTCACCATTGTACAAGCTTTCTTTTGTGGGAAGGAGTGAGTGGGATGCAAATGGTGGGCTTCCTAGCATACAGCCCTCTGTCACCAAGCCTCCTGGCAATTGTCTTCCTTGAAACTAATGTTCTTGTGGCAGCAGCGAGGTCCCTAGATCGTTGTGTCAATGTAGACGTCATCTGAATCTTGGCTGTAAGTAACAAATACTGGTCTTCATTGGGCGTTGTTACTCTCGGAAGACCTTGTCCTGGTCTTCTGGACTCTGTCCCACTGTTTTCAAACTGACTCCACAAACTTGAGACAACACTTGGAGTTACATCCAATTCCCTAGCAACCTGAGCTTGGGACTGCCTGCCTCAAGTCTGTCCACAATTCTTCATCCCGTACCTTCGTCTAAAGGAAGATGTTCACTTATTTCAACAAAAAATCAACAGCAATAACAACAATATTATTCAAGAAACACAATACAAGTTGCTACTGTGTTGTAGAGTGAAATGAGTTGAGCAGCCGGCTTCAGACTTTTACACGTCCTGCTGGCTTAGCAACGCCCACAAAAATACGTAAACTCATCTCAGCTACGCCAGCGCCATAGTGCCATTATATGGCAACCAACTGTCCAGGTTTTATGTGATATTTTCCGAGAAATGTGTGAACATTTCCTTCCATCTCTTAATTTTGTCCACCTGTGTAATTGACTCAGCAGCCATTGTTATTTCTGTAAAACTGTTTTTCTTATCAAGAGACCGCGTTGGAAAGCAATATTATAAATTCGTAATAATACAAACGTTTTGACGTAAGTAAATTATAAAATTTGATCATATTCTTTCATATTTCGTTGTTAAATTAACTTGCAGTTACTTCAAAATTAAAAATGAATTCAAATTTAATATCCTAAGTTTTTAAACCAGCGACAAAATATGTGAGTAAATATTTTATGATAGTATAAAGATAATACCATAGTATCCAACAGTAATAGCATAAAAATAATTCTATAGTGTCTAATAGTAATGATAAAAAAAAGTATTTGTTTATTGATCCAAATTTTAAAGTTAAAATGAAATTTTAAAAGAAAATATGACTTTGAAGAAAGTTGAAGAAAATACAATTAAAAAAATTTTAAAAGGTTTACCAAAAAAAATTAAATTTTATCCAATAATTGCAAAATAGCAAGAATTACACTAAATGGGTCCATAAAACTAAGAGCACTAAAATATGAATTGTAATTAAGTTATCTATTGCAAACTGTAAACAGAATGAAAACAATTGCCGTCTTAAAGAACAATTTTTAAAATGTTTATGACTTCATTAGCATACTAAAAAGTGCATACATTATGAAATAAAAATACACGTGGAGATCCTATTTTTAACTAAATGTCCAATAAAGATTTTTTTTTTTTTTGGCAAACAGTTAGTTTTCGATAATATTTCTTCAATTACAACTGAAGTTTTTACACCTGATGTTCTTGTTTCCCTAAAAAATTATTTAAATCCTTAAATTCTGAAAAGCTTTGTTATTTCAAGATTACACTATTTCTGTCTTTTGGATAATTTTTTTCGTCCGCCCACTGGCGTGGTTTAGGAGTTTGGAAAGTGGTGTACCAGCGTAGATATTGTCCTCGTCATCTGACTGAAATTACGAGACCGGTACCCAAACAACCCTAACAATTAAGATGCAATTTTAATACCCAAGTACATAATTGTTGTTTTTTCTAATGGCACTTACAATGGACAAGCTTACTGACGCAGGCAGCGATTTTTAGCTGAGGGTGTATCTCTTGCTTCAAATAGCCACAAGTAGGGCCAAGACCACTTCTTAGCTACTCACGCATCATAATTGCTTTCACAACCCCTTTTTATAGGGGTGTACACCTTACAGATAGAACACTGAACAACCATGCCCGAACCAGACTCGAACTCGCAACGTCCAGATTACGAATAAGTTTTTGTAGAAAGTTAAACTGAAGAGCCAGAGAAACTGGTATAGCAGGATTTATGCTAATAATGGAAGTGTTCAATTAATCAGCGCAACGCTTTGTTGTCGACAGTGCGCATATAAGACAACAGGTGTCTGAGGAGGCTATTGCATAGATTCTTGCTGTTATAATGGCAGGCTATCAAGATGTAAGCAATTTTTAACGGTGCCTAATCGATGACGAGAGAGCACAGTATTTCTGATGTAAAGAAGAAATTTCGATTTCGACCCCGAACCGAAATTTCAGACTGCGGTGTGGCTTGAAAAAGAACTTGATAGAATGGGGTAATCGGCACCTGAAAAGAATCGTTACACGAGATAGACGTTCAACATTTCATCAAATTACTGCGGATTTGAATGGAGACCCATAGCATGTGTCAGCATAAGCACTTTGCAACGTTACCTTATTGATATGGGCTTTTGCAGTTGCAAATCATCTCCTGTAACCTTAGTGACTCAGAGACACAAAGCTCTGCATCTTACCTGGATTCACCAATGCCACCATTGTACTCTTAATGATTGGAAAAACGTTGTCTGGTCTAAGGAGTTACGTAACCAAGTGTGTCGGATGGATGGCTGTTTACGGGTGTGGAGAAAACTCCATGAAATCATAAATACCTTATGCCTACAAGGAACTGCTAAAGCTGATGGAGGCTCTGTGATGGTGTGGGGCGTGTGCAGGTGGAGGGATATGGAACCTCTGATACCTCTAGATACGAATGTAACAGGTGACTCGTACGTAAACCTCCTGTCTGATCACCTGCACTTATTCATGTCCACTGTACTTTCCGACGGACTTGGGAAATTCCAATTGGACAATGCGAATTCCACACTCCCAGAATTGCTACAGAGGGACTCCAGGAACATTATTCTGACTTTAAACACTTCCGCTAGTCACCTAAATCTACGGGCATGAACATTATCGATCAAGTCTTTGATTTCTTGCAACGTGCTGTTCAAAGAAGATCATATCCACGTGATTTTATGGTTTTATGGACATCCCTGCAGGATCCACGGTGCCAGTTACCTCAAGAATGACTTCAGACTTTAGTTAAGTCCATACCACGTTGTATTGCGGCACTCATACGTGCTTGCGGAGGATCTACACGATATTAAATAGGTGTACCAGTTTTTTTTGGCCTGTCAGTATATAAGAAATATATAGTTATTCTCAACTTTAAGTTAATCTTTTTATCAGAATCAATTCATTATTAGATGAGATATTTGAATTGAACCAAGTGAGGCCTTTAAGGGACCCTAGAAGATGGCCTAAAGATCCCACCGTAATGGGTCGTTTGCCCACCTCATGAAATGACTTTCCTTTTCTACCAGAATTTGTGATACAAACTTTCCGTAAGAAAGTACGTCCGGTTATCTTTAAAACCTTTCGTTGTACACGCAGGCGTGGTCATAACCAACCAGCATACCAGAAGCTTCTGATCCCTAATTACGAGGTGCCCCCCTACCCTCATGGGATCAATAGATTCAGTGAAGATGCTAGATTCATTTTAAAGATCGCTATTATTTAACCTTCTCAATGAAACTAAGCAAACATTCACGATCTTGACCAAAGTTCACTATTTTTGGCAAGAAAAAGAGGACAAAACCTTCATTTAAGAATATGTGAGGAAGTTTTGGGGAGACTACCTCTGATTGCTCTCGAAATATGGCTGAGAGCTATTTAAATAAACATCTGCGAGTAAACAAATTTCCAAAAATATTTTGGTCTCGTATATACATATACATGGTCTCGTATATACATATATTGATATACATTTGAAAACCATATTTCAGATTTCAGTAGCATGCGACTATGATCCAAAAAAGATTGATTGATCTGACAATGATATGAAAAGAATGCAAAATTACAATTAATCTTGTTTCCGTACAATAAGTTAAGCATTCGCAAAAAGAAAAAAGTTTAAAAATTAATTCTTCACAGTAAATATCAATTTATAATACTTAATTAAACTTGAAATTTATTAATGGGTTTGTTAGTTAAAGTTCGAAATACAAAATTAAAAATCACTATTATTAAACAAAATCTTTATATAGCTTCATGACAAATACCGTTCTTAATAAATTCCATTTTCCCTTGTAGGAAATCAATTTAACTTCTGGTTTTTTACAGTATCGAAACCCTGGATTTTTGGAATATCGGAATGCCTGATTTCTTCTTTTAAAAATAGAAATCCCTTTTATAAAATGCCGCGACCACTATAATCTGTGTATTTTTTCAAAGTGGTTCAAGGTCACATTTTCTACCTCGTTACTGGTTATCTGACAAGCAACGCTGAGACAGACAACAGTGTCACTCTTTTACACTACTGTTAAGGTATTCTTATCTTTCTGCTTTATACTTTGTTCAAGTTCGTTATAGTTTGCTCGGGATTGTACGATTCATTTACGCTCGCATTGTAGATTTGAGTGACACTGTTGTCTGCCTCAACGTTGCTAGGCAGACAATTAGTAATGAGGTAGAAAATGTGACCTCGAACCACCTACAGAAAATACACACACTATAGTATTGTTACTTTTTAACGTAGCGGGTTCGGATTGAATGGACTTTACTTGAGGAAAGCACAAGCAAATTTATTTACTGCTATTTACAGGATGACTTGATAAAGGAAAACTTCAGATAAACACAATCCAGCAGTCAACAGTCACTAACAGCGTAAATGCAAGCTTTACGCAAGATAAAAACAGACGGCAAAACAGCTATCGCATAGCACAATAAACAATAAGTCACAGCGAACTCAGTAATTCGACGTTAACAGCAAACGTAAACACAGCTCACTAATAACAAGCGAGAAAAGTAATCCGCTAGTTCAGAGAGACGCTTCTCTTCCGAGAGAAAAACTTTCAACTAACCAACTAACTGCCAGTTTACGGCAACCCGTCCCTTATATAGCCGTCTAATCGCGCATCCAAAAGCACAGGGAGCAACGCGCCGCTTCAGGAAGGATCTGGCGGCAACCAGACATTCCTTTCACCAAGACAACCCGGCTGGAGCCAAACTTTTTGAAAGTGGTCGCCAATGCCTTCTCCTTCGGCGTGCGTTCGCCTGCTTGTAACAGTATTCCTTAAGTATTTATATATGAAAGAGACCAATCGGCAGCTAGTACAAAGAGATGGCTTCAGTTCTTTCGTTCTTCAAGGAGAGCCTGTCTAATAAACAAAGCATGCACCTCTGGTATTTAGTTATTAACTTCAGGTTTCATCTGAGATTCACAAGGATATAAGAGCATTCCATGTACGAGCAATGCTTCAGTATTCAGAGAGTTAATACAAAATCTGTGATTTTATAGCACAGATAAAGCTTACGGTCAGTTTGATACTATTACAAAAAGTTACATTTGTCATGTCATTGTGGTATCCCTCTAGAATCGGTGTTATTGCTCTCACTGAGGTATGGCCGTAGAAAAGCGAATGGAACACGATTTAAATTGGTGGTCTTTGAGAAAATGTTGAAGTTTCCGAATTTGACGCGAACGTTAAATTATTGAGAATAAGTAGTTCAAATTTAAAGAAATAAATTACATATAAAATTCTGCTTTCGCAAGTAGATTACTGCCTTTAAGATTCTGTATAATGAATAAATAGGAGGCATATTTTTTTAATCGAAAATTTAGTAACTGAGTAATTTGTATATGACTCTACAATAAATATGAACTTTGTCTGCCATTGCCTTAGCCCTTGCCATTGCCCTTAAATGTGTGTAGTGTATGCAATAGAAAAATGAAATAGAATAGCGCTTTTTAATTCTTTTTCATATATTAGTTACAAAGACAATTCATCGCTTTTAAGATTTTCTAAATTATTTTAAACACTTTCAGATGGTATCTTTAATCCATCGCATCAATGAACATAAAATATGGCTATGAACGTTTTGACATGAAATGTAAATATGGATTCATAATTATGCCATGCAGAAATGAATGAACACCTTTTTAAGCGAATACCATTTTCATGTTACAGGCTGATAATGTATTAATAATAAAGAATAAAGCTAACTGTCTGTACCTAAAATTTGGAAGTACATAAAAATGCGAATAGAGAAAAAGGTCTACGAGAAAATATAAATATATCATATTCGAAATATCGAAAAAATATAAAAAAGAAAAAAAATCAGTCAACTGTAATATAATCAGAGAGTAAGTGTCAGTTATTCAAAACTTTCTAACTGATCCTTACAAGTGAAGTCAGTTTAATAATATTAAGTTGCGTGTAAAAAATGAAGATAATTTAATAAGATAGTTTTCAAATGTATATTAATTTTGGAATGAAATGCGCTTCTTTTTGAAAGAGAAATATAAGACAACATGCAGTTAAGGGTAAGTATGCTAGTGTACTGAAGGTGAAAATGGCAATTTAGGATATGTATTATTCCAGAAAAGATGAATGACAATTAATGTTTTATTTTTATTTTAAAAATAAATTCAATGTTGTTGTAGTATATTTATCTTTAAATGTTTATTGACACATTCCGCTTTTATTCAATTCCTACTATTGGCTCACACTCTCCTTATATACATATATATACCTTGTTCTAATTCTCAATCGTTAATGAAATACTTTCTTTTTCATCCACTCAAATGTAAGTAAACTTTATTAAACTTGTAGCGGGATGACACTTGATGTTAATACAGTTTTATGAAATATTGATTCCTTAATTTTTTTATCAATTAGATAAAAACTTTCTAGCCAAAAATCTTAATTTCCCCTTCGTCAAATAAGTAAAGAGTTTGATTCGCTTCCCCCCCCCACGCCAATGAGGTTAGGCTTAACATGTTTTCGGCCAATTATTTCAAATGATTCTTTTTATTTTCATAATGTTTGATTCTTATAAAATTAAACATTGTCAATTAATCGATTTTAACAATTCATTTTGAAGTACTTTTGAATTAAAATAATACAGAATAAAGAAAATTAGAAATTTCTCATCTATATTGCGTATCCCAACTGGTTTGGAAAAATCACGCATTTTGCGTAGTCACAATTGGTTTTAAATCCACAATTGGCGATGAAAATTCATCGATAGTATAATTTTTTGATCATTTTTTTACAGTAATTGCAATCGTTAGGCCGGAATAGTCTGGTTGGTATGGCGTTGGATTTCCATTCACTGGGCTGCGAGTTCGAACACCATGTATAGAAAGGAGAATGGAAATCTCCAAGAAATTCGCTTTCTATTTTGCCACTTAATATTGTGGTTCTTTCATTTCGCCAAATAAGTAACGAATTCAATTTGTTTTCCCCCCACGCCAATGAGGTTAGACTTAACATGCTTTAGACTGATTATTTCAAACGATTCTATTTATTTTCATAACGTTTGATTCATTTAAAATTAAAAATTGATAATTAATCAATTTTATTAATTCATTTTGAAGTACTTTCGAATTAAAATAATACAGAATAAAAAAAATTAAAAATTTCTCATCTGTATTGCGTACCCCAACAGGTGTAGAAAAAAATAACGCATTTTGCGTAGTCACAATTGGCTTTGAATCCGCGATTGGCGATGAAAATTCAGCGCTAGTATAATTTTTTGATCAATTATTTATAGTAAGTGTAATTGTTA
>JAOUZG010025323.1:3600080-3630771 GCA_026289955.1 Argiope argentata
AAAATGGGTGATGGAGTACAAAATTTTGTACTCCATCACCCATTTTACGATGTGTTAATAAACATAAGACCGAGTATGCTTGTAGCATGGGTTTTCGTTCCAAGTTTGATCACATTAGGTTCTCATTTCTCTGGTATTTCATCAGTGAGAGAGGTGGTCACGGGTCGTATCTCCAACAGCAATCTCCAGGCAACCGGCACCCTCTCAAATTTGGAAAAATGAACCCTGGGACCCCGAACTTTGCACTGCGTCCAGCAAGCAACAGCCAAAGAAAAGAAGTGCTCGAGGATTGCCACTGCAAGCAGGCGTTCTCTACGCAGAGGAAGTCGTCTGGGAAGCGGAAGCAAGTCCCAGAGTGTGTGGTCATTCCCTTCTTCCGCAGGCAGCAACAGGCTGCAGAGAACGGCGACAAAGGCTGTAGGTGAGTCTGGAACAGTCTGTTTAGACGACAAACACGAATTTATCTGGTAAATACGCTGCGAAATTACCATTTATTTGAGATAAGATTGTGCGGAAATTACCGGTTTGATTGTTTCGTAAGTTTGAAGTTTAAGTTTGAAATAAACTGAAAAAGGTAAGTCTATCTTCGGCTACTTAATGCCAAAACCAAATGAGCTTGTAAAGAGGATATTAGAAATAGGCACTATTGAAATAATTATTATTTGAGATAGAGTTGTTTGTTTTTGATAACAGAAACAGGAATAAATATGTGATTATAGTGTATCTTCAAGTATTTGTTATGAACCTTTGTTGGAGTGCTTCAACAGCAAATTTAAACTAATCTGGTATAATGATGACAACAGATTCACATTTTTAAAGTTTAAATTCGTGGGAGTCAATAGTTTTTTGTTTTCTTAAAATAATTTTTTTGAGTCTTCACTATTTGATGGAGGGGGACAGGTCCCACTTCCTTCCATGGTTGCAAAATGGTTTGAGTTATCTTACAAAAATGTTCGATTTCTTACATTATTTTTAAATATATTTTAATTATTTATATTTATTTGTAATTGGAGTCCTCATTATTTGATGAAGGGAGAGGTTTATCACTCTCCCTATCGTTGTTGGAAAATGGTTTGAATTCTTTTACAGAAATGTTGAATATTTTACATTATTTTTAAATGCATTTTAATTATTTCTATTTATTTATAATTGAAGTCCTCACTATTTGATGAAGGGGACAAATTCCTCTTCCACCCTTGGTTTGATTTTTTTTTTTACAGAATTGTTCGATTTCTCACATTATTTGTTAATATATTTTAATTATTTATATTTATTTATAATTGAAGTCCTCATTATTTAATGAAGAAATAGGTATATCACTCTCCCTACTTTTGTTGGAAAATGGTTTGGATTATTTTGCAGGAATAATTTTTTTACATTATTTTTAAATATATTTTAATTATTTATATTTATTTATAATTGGAGTCCTCATTATTTGATAAGGGGGACCAAGTCCTCTTCCACCCATTGTTTGAATATTTATTTTACAGAAATGGTGTATTCTTTACCTTATTTCTAAATGTATTTTAATTATTTCTTTATTTTGTTGTTAGAATATTACATTTTTTGTGAGTTCAAGAATATTTATCATCAAAATACATCAGATTTAAGGGGATTTCAATTATCAACATTTCATTATGCCTTATAGGATTTTCTTAATTATAAAAAAGACTTACCAATCTGTTGAAAAATTATTTTATAGTTTTTGAATAATTTCAAGCTATATTGTGTGTTATCTGCTTTAGGAATATCAAGATTTAAAATTCCTGGTATTAAAAATAATTTTTTTCTCTAACACTTATTTATAAAAAGATACAACAATGAAAAAAATTATTGCAAAAGTTTAAATTATATAATTTTATAATGAAAGGAAAATATATTTTAATGCATATTTAATAATAGTATTTAAATACAATTATTATTGATTCAAAAATATTTAAATCTCTATTTCAAAAATTGAATTTTATAATTTTGAATATTAATTGTATGTGTACAAATTTTCAGGTGCTTTATTTAATTTTTGAAATAATTTTTGCTTGATTTGTTTATATGGAATTACATATATTTCATGAGCTATTTTGATAAATGTATGTGTATTTAATTTTTTGTCTTAATTAGAAGTTATTACTCTGCATTTATATGCAGATTTTTTAAATCAAACTCCAGTTTAACATCCTATCTCAAAATTGAATAATTTAATGACAGAATTGTAGAATTTACATGTTTTATTTCATCTATTAAAAAGTTTTTATTTAATGTCAAGGTATATTTTAAACTTCATCAGATATCTGGTTAATATAAAACTTATAATTTGGTTAGTTATTTTTATGTTTAATGAATTAATCCAATTTATTAAAATCTCATTATTTTCTGGAACGATCAGGAATACAAACCCGAGTTTATTAATTTACGTATATTTGAAAAAAGCTTAAAAACTGTTCGAAAATGTAAATAAAAATATGTGTTTTAATTTAAAATGTTTATTTAAAGCAAATTTCTGAATAAGGTTGTTAATGTGAGAATTATTAAATGAAATCGTTTTTCTGAAACAAGAAATTTTTTTTATTAACTTAGTCCTAATAACTTATTAATATTAAAGTATTCTTTATACATATAAAAATTAAAAATGAAAGAAAAATACATTTAATTTATAAATACAACATTCAATTTGTCATTGAAGTTTTAATCTTGCATGAAAGAGAAAAAGTAGAAACTATTGTTCATTTAATATAATTAATTAAAAAAATATGCTACTTTTAAAATATGCTTAATATTTACACATAGAATTAAAATTCTCACATTTTAAATAGAAAGTTACTTAAAATGGAAATATCTCTTTAATAATATTTCTAATTTCCTTTTAGGATTGTTACAACATATACATTAATATTTTCCCATAATTTTCATTATCTTTTTTGTTTCTAATTTTTCTTTTAATTAGCTATAATTATAAGTTATTCATTATAATTTTGTTATAATTAATATCAACTATATTATTAAAAATTATTCATTATAATTTTGTTATAATTAATATTAACTTTACATTTAGAATAAAAAGAGGGTATAGAATTTGACAAATTAAAAATCAATGTTTGATTTCATGCATTGTAAAAATTTCGGTTATGGTAAAATTACTATAAATATACTATATTGAATTTTTAACGAAAAGACAAACTAGAATAGTACCGCAATCAGGTTAATTTATTGTAAATACTACTCACAAGAGTAGCATTGCAAATCCATATCTTATTTTGTGTTATTTTTGTGATTGTACATAGCATTTATTTGTTTTGTTTGTGTGTGGGTGTGTGATGTTCTTTTTTTATTATTATTTCTGTTTTCGTCCCAATTTTTTTCTTGTATTTTTACAATATTTTTTCTGAATATTTTAATCCCAAACAAACTATAAGTCTGTTTATGTGAATTTGCATAATTTTTCAATTTATCTCTGTTAGTTAGCTTAATAAGACAAAGTCATTTCCCCTACAAATTTCAAACAGTTCACTGCTTTCGGCTTTCTTATATTCAATGTTAAAATCCCTTACCAAATTTTAACCAATAAATGTCAGATGTCAAACAATAGTCACAGGAATGTATAGAACAGGACCCTATTTCATTATATCTTTCACTTCATGCTCATTATTCTGTTTAAATAACCAGTTGGCTATAGTTGCAGGGGCATGAAGCGGTGTTGTGTGTATATTTGCACATGAGTAAATATTATTTGAATTAAAATTTAATTTCATATTTTGTATTCTGCTGCACTATTTAAAAGATGTATTTTTTTAAGTGCTGATATTCATATATATTTATAAAAAATTGAATCAATAAAATACCTATCTGCAGATTTAACAGAGAATCTGAACATATTTTCTTAACAATCTTTAATTTTCGAATATGAATTTGAATTATAAAATTTTTTAGTGTAATAATTGGATGTTATTTTTCAATTTTTTGAGTAGAAACAGAGAAAAGGGAGGAAAATTTGATTGTAAAGAAATTCGACAAAAGAGAAAAAAGTTATACTAAAAATTAGTCGTTAGATGAATTTTTTAAAAATTATTAACTTAATACCTTATACTATTTTTAATTCAATATTTAAATTGTACAACAAATTCTATTAACTTCACAGAGTTCGATATCTTAAAAGAATGCTTAATTTTTTAAAAATCATAACCATTTAAATTTCTTCAGTTTACCATTTCTGGAAACGCGGGATTTGGTAAACGAACATCTCTATTAAAATTTTTTTAAACCTTTCACGCAATTTGACTTAATTAGGCTTAACTGAATGTTTGTAATAAATTTGTTGATATGTATTTTTTCTTGCATAAAATTTTGCAATTTGGGCATGCTTGTGTTAAGAATTTTATCTCTCTTAAGTTTTGTTAACGTTTTAAAAGTACTTGAATTCTTTTGATTATATTTTTGACTTAATCTGACTAAAAATAAATTCTTTGCCACTACAACTTCCAAGACTAATAATACTAATAATTATATCACTACTACTAATACCATATCAAATCAACTCAAGCTTCAAAATCCGACAAAATAGAATTTTAAATTACCAGCTTGAACTGTGCTTTTTTTAAAAAAAACGGCTTATTTACTTGGAAATTTTTGATTTAAATGATGAATGTTTTAAATCATTTTATTTTAGCTCAATTTTCTGGTTAAATAAGAGTCAGTTTTATGAATGAAGAAAGATATTTTGTGATAAAAATGAAAGGGAAAATCATAAATGAAGTGACATTATAACAGAATATTTGTATGAAAAATTTTCTTTCGAAATATAATAATGAAATTCTCTCTCTTTTTTTAAAAAAAATTGTATCTCTTTATTTTGTAATAATTCAATTCGTTTAATAAAAACTAAGCTGCAAATTTTCACTTCCCTCTGTTTATATATATTTAAAAAAAAATAATAACTTTTTAAATCGGGTCTAATATTTTCTGTTAATCTTCAGATTTATATTTTTTATTTATTTTTAATATGAACTTTTGTAATATTTTTATAATATTTATATGCATAAAATTTAATTTTTGAGATGTTCCTGATATTTGCAAAGTTTTATATATATATATATATTTATAAATACATATATATATATATATATATATATAAAGCTCAAAAGTCTCAATTAAAAATTTTTTTATTGTTTTTTAATTTATGTCTTTATTTTTAAAAAATCTATCGGTGACATTAGACTATTTCTTGTTTTCAGTCTTTTAAAATTTAGATGCTTATTCTATGAAAAAAAAATATTATCACTCGAATATAATAAATTACAGCGTGAATTAAGCAAATATACATAATGAAAATGCAATATGATGAATTCTAGTGTAGTGTGTTTAAAAGAACTAATTTAATATAATAAAGTGATTTATAAGATATTTCAAAAAGATAAAAATTAAATTAAATTCAAAAAATAAAATTATAGAAGTTTTATCGACTTTTTAATTGATTGTACAAAAGTTTAAATGGTGAAGTTTCTTCAGTATTATTTGCAATTTTTCAACTTTTTTTAATTATTTTAGAAACATACTGGTATTCCTATTAATCAACCAACAAAATAAAACGTTTACTCTTTGCCGAATAGTAAATGACCGAGAATATTTTTGGTTTTACTGTTTAAACATTCAGAATCCTTAATTTCCCAAAATTTAATTTTTCTTACTTAGTTGTATTTAGGTATTTTCATTTTTATTGATATATTCATCTTTCCAAAGTACGAGACTGTTTTAAAAATAGCACTTAATAAAATATCTATCTGTTATTCTGAAAATATAGATAAAGCATGACAAATGCTTGGGACATCACTAATATATAATATTAACAAGCAATTTCATGGGAGATTGAAATCTACTTTGTTCATGTATTCCAAATAACTAATAATCGTCTTTTGCGGTTTGAAATCTGTCTTAAATTTATCAGATTTGGCTTCAAAGATGATATAATAAAACATAAATCACCAACTAAAACTGCGAAAGAGATTTTGGTCATTTTGATGACACGTTTATTTGGACTATGATACGACTCGTAAATATTTGAGTTAATTTCGCGATTTTGATAATTAAATATATAATATATATTTCTGAACTTTTGATTGCAATAATAATTAGCTAATGATTGTAATTTTAATAATGATTAAGAGCTATAATATTCCGTATACTTAGGTACCGGTTCAGCTCCTATTTTTTTGGAAAATTTAAGAAATAGACTTAAAGACTAAATTCAATCAAGTTCATATATTTGAATTTTAATTATTTGGCAATATTCGAAAACTGGTAATTATACGATAAAATTAATACCTCTTTATATGTATTTATTTAAAGTGATATCATTATTTTTCTAAAAAAAGATTAAAATGAAATGTGCTATGGATATTTCAATGCATCATGCCAGAACATCATTTCTTGAACGGCCAAACACCACGTGCGCGTGCGAGTTAAGTTGTATTTTCATTCCTTTTAATAGTTTCATTGAATGAGTCACTTTAGTATTGCAAACGATCAGAAAAACTTTGTCTCGCATTGATTGTTTAAAAAAATATCTCATTTCCTATTCATTTCATTTCATATAATCACTTGCTCAAAAGGATATTTTTCTAGGTTTTATTTGCTGTAGCCAGTAACTTAGTTTTTTAATCAGAGATTTTGTAAATACAATGACAATGCGTTATTAGAAGCTGATTTTTTTAGATGATCGTGCAAATAATAAAAATTTTGTTTTTCACCTACGAATTAAAATTTTTATTTTTCTGATTTTTTTTTTGACGCCAAAAACCTCATCCCAAAAACGACATCTTGTTCTGACATGATAATGAAATTTAAACGAAGTTTGCAGATTTTATCCGTTTATGTATGACTATAATATATATTAACCATTAAAAGTTCTCTCAATAGTTATTTTAATCTCTTTCGATGATACATTTAAAATAATCAAAATGAGTCATTTGAAATATTTAATGTAAAAAAGGAAGAATAATAGTTTTTTTGAGGCTTTGAATTGTAATAATTGCAAGGTACTCGCTGAAACTTGAAAACAGGATTTTATTATTAGTAATTTAGGTTTACGTAATAATCATTATGTTCTAAAATTAAAAATCACTAAAAAGGATGAGATCAGTAATTAAATAAATTAAAAGTTTTTAAAAACGATTGTTGAGAGAGTTTAGCTTTAAATCACATCTATTTTGTTAAGTTCAAATTTTTTAAAAAAAAATTATTATTTTTCAACTAAGAAATAATTTTCAAGATAAATTATTTATAGGTGAATCTGCTGAATAGAAAGACAATTAAGTAAAATTTTAATGTAACAAGAAATTAATGAAAAATATCTAATAAATAAAAAAATCCGCTACAAAATTAAAAATAATAAAGAAATTAAAAATAATACTAAATAATACAATTTAATGGAAAATACTGTTTTGAGTACTTGATTCTGAAATATTCCTCGGATAATCTTCATAGCTCTTATCAAGTTTCTAGATAACCTGAAATGCTAATTTCGATTATGTTAGAAAAATAGCTTGCATGGTAACTTCTGTTTTAGTAATTAACTACAAATAAAAAAGAAATCTTTGTTCCTTTTATTTGAAAAATTTTCTAAAAACATTCAATAATTATTGAAAGTCTTGATCAGAAAATAAAAATAATTTACAAAAGAATAGTGTTGTTGATACTAGATATGAATTAGTTTTAAGATAAAAATTGTATGTATTAGTTTTCAGATAAGATCCTCAAAACTGGAATAAGTTATTGGAAATACTCTCATGGATATTATAGGAAAGTCCGGCACAACTGTATTAATTTTTGCATTAATAAAAATAAAAGTGTTTTTTTTAATTCATTCATAATAAAGATGAAAACAATGAATTTTAATCAGCGTTCTAATAAAAGAGAGGAATCGAATTTTTTAAATCATGATATAATTTAAGAGAATATTTAAAAATCAAATTAAAAAAGATCATGAAGCAGTTATTTTTTCATTTCTAGCCAAAACATATATGACACTAGATTCAAGAATGAAAAATTCATTTTAATTTCATGAAAGAAGGGCATATTCTGTCATTTCAAATTTTAAAAAAAATCTTGAATGTAATTTATTATATGTTTTTTTTAATAAAAATGCATTGTTGATTTTTTTCAACTTTTTTTATTATAATTAATAAAATTTTGTGCCTACGTCCTGACACAGAGGTAGCGCGTCTTCCTCGTGATTTGGGCGTCCGGGTTTGAGTCCCGGTTAGGGCGTGGTTGTTCTATCTGCGTACTATATGTGAGGCGTGTGAATGTACCCCCCCCCTCATGTAAAAAGGGGCTGTGCAAGCGAGTATGATGAGTGTGTAGCCAAAGTCGTACTCTTGGTCTTAGTTGGCACTACTTGAAACAAGATATGCTTATTTCGGCTTAAAATCTGCTGATGCATCAGCTTGTTTGGACATTTCAAGTGCCATTAGTAACAACAACATAATTTTGTAACATGAATAATTGATGAAGGTTTTCGTTTAATAACTATCTCATTTATTCTCAAATTCGTAGTTTTTAACAAATTTTTATTTCAAAATAAATTTCTGTGAGTAATATTATATTGGTACAATAGATTTTATAATTATTATGCATTAATATTATTGTTCAATGTTAAATCAGTAGTTATTCTTTAGAAACAAGAATTTATTATCGATGTCCCTAACTGCTATATAATCAATTTTCATTTAAAAACAATGACTATCTAGCATGGCATTAGTGAACGATAGTTATGAAAGTTAGTTGGCGATCTTTGGCTTGAAACTAGCACTTTTACCGAATATATTTTGGACACATTTTTTATATATATTTTACTATATATTTTGGACACATTTTGTATATATTTTATTATATATTTTGGACAGATTTTTTATATATATTTTACTATATATTTTGGGCACATTTTTTATACATTTCATTATATATTTTGGACACATTTTTTATATATTTTATTATATATTTTGGTCATATTTTTTCCCTCCCAATTGATACCAAAATTTGCCAAAAAATTGTAGTTCTGATCACAGGATAAATGTCGAATTTAAATCTTTTAAATCGAATTAAATATCTTTTTACCAATGTAATGATTACCATAATTGTTTCTTAATAATGATGTTATTTTTTCTGTCCATTTCTTTATTTTTCAGTTCTTGAATTAAAATGTTTCTTAATGCTTATACTTTTATTTTTATATAAAATTTAATTGTGAAATCTTAAAAAACATTTTTTGGGGAATTATGAAACAATTGTTTTAATCCACTATAATGATGTTTTAATTAAATCGTCGAGATCAGCAGAAGGCATTCCTTTTATTGAGATGTCGTCTTAACTGCCGAACATGATTTAAGCTTGTTGCGGTGCTTAGTTTCCACAAAGATACATAAAGAAAATCGGTGCTCATTCAACGATTCAGTATAAGTGAAACGACAGGCAGACCTTGTGTGGCTTCTCCCTTAGTTATTCTTGCTCTTCGCTAACATCGCTTCACAAGGTAATATTCATTTTCCTTTTCAAATCGATTGAAACAAATTTCCTACGGAATTTCAGCTGAAAATTGCTACTTAAAGTTTCATAATTATATCCCCTTTATTTTGATTTTGCAAGTTTGCCTGTTAATGTTAATTATCAGTCGCTTACCTAAACTAATCTACTATATATCTCTATGGATAATTTCACTATACATGAGAGGTATCAATTTTGAAAACCAAGTAATGTTTTTTTGGATAAATGCAACTATAGATGAGAGGTATCAATTTTGAAAACCAAATAATTTTTTTGGATAATGCAACTATAGATGAGAGGTATCAATTTTGAAAACCAAATAATTTTGTTTGATAAATGTAACTATAGATGAGAGGTATCAATTTAAAAAAGTAACTAATTTATTTTAATATTATTTTTTTTGTATAAATATAACTATAGACGAAAGCTATCAATTTTAAAAACTAAATAATTTTTTCAGATAAATGCAAAAATAGATAAGGGGTATCAATCTTAAAAATTAAATAATTTATTTTATTATTTTTAAAAACTATAATACGACGTAAATGTGCTCAATATGCTCAGAGAAGATGAAATATTAATAGAATAGTGAAAATATAATATATGCAGAGACACTATTTTCATGAATTAGCAATATTGGGTAAACTCAACATCATATTTAGTTTAAGAATTCCAGGCATGACTTTAATTTATTGAAAAATGGTTGACATTTTTGAACAATTTTTTTTTAAATATCATTTCCATGTACTCTTTTTGAATGAAGTGTTGTATTTAGAATGAAAGTGGTTTAACTTAAAACTTTCAGAAAATCTTGGAAACATTTATGGTATCATTAATCGATAATGTTACTCCTTGGATTTCCAGAGGATTCGTTATTTCAATGATTCTAAAACATCTGGAGCTTCTACCCCTTTAAAAGTAGGTTTAGATTTGAGTATAACGAAAATTGAGATAATTATTCAGAGAATCTAACAATATTTTTTTCAATAATGTAACCTTTAGATCTAAAGATACTTGTTATTTCGAAATTCCTGTTCTTAATATTACATAACTAAGAATGCATATATGCTCAAACAGAGAAATGTATTTTCTGTTTGTGCTGTCTGACACAGAAATCTTAGGTACTTTGATATATAAATATTACAGTAGTGAAACTCTGTTAAAAGATCGTCTAAATGGCTTTAATGAGCAATCTAACTTTTTCTTTTTTGCATTAAGGGAGTATGCAAAGAGAAAAAATGTAATCGATAAAACGTTTCCATCTCGTGAAATATATTTTATATCTTTTTTTCCCAGACTCAGTCCTTTTCTCTATCAATATGATAACTCAAACGTGCATTGAGTTAATGTAATATTTGATATGGGATTCTAACATCCAAACCACCAGATTTCTATTAAATTTTCTATTAAATTGAATTTGTTTACGGGAAGTTCATGATGTAACTTGTTCACCCTAGTGCGTCTGAACCATAGAGCTGGTGTACTAACTAAAAGAGGGAATGCAACCCTACTCGGGTGTAGGACAAGATAAAAGCACTTGCTTTGTGGATAGAATTTGAATTCTCTGTAACCGCATTATCCATTCCCCGTTATATTTCAATGGGAGATCTTTTCTCGCTTTTAACTCTTTAATTTTAAAGCTTATTTAAGCCGTGGTTAACTATTGCTGTGTAACTGGATGCAAAAAAAAAAGCTTCTAAAGACAGTCCTCTCTCATTTTACAGGTATATACAATAAGAATTCTATTTACATCCATTTTAATTCATTTTAAAATTTCGTAGCCCCGATCACTCAGTGATTTTGTTGTTATAACTGAATAATATTTCATAGTTTGGTTTGCTTGTTGTATTGCCGTCTTTCTGGCACAGAGGTAGCGCGTCTTCCGCATGTTCTGGGAGTCCCGGCTCGGACAAAGTGGTTCTTCTGTGTGCAATCTGTGAAGTGTGTGACTGTGCCCCCCTGTAAAAAGGCGCTGTACTAGCGAAAGTGTGATGAGTGTGTAGCCAAGTCGTACTCTTGGTCCTAGTTGGCGCTACCTCAAAAACAGGAGACGCTCTTTTCGGCTTAAATCTGCTGCTGTATCAGCTGGGGGGGGGCTTGTTCATAGACAAATGCCATTAGTAACAACAACAACTTGTTGTATTTAATTTATTTAACTTGTTATTGAGGTTCATTTAAACTGATGGAACTGCATTATATTTTGCTACTTGCTTTATTTTAAGCTCTAATGTGTTGCAAGCGGTTGGCTGAAAGCTTGGCGCGTTTTTTTCTCGCCAATACAAGGGTTTATATAAGCATACTTTTTATTCATCTAATCAAGTTCAAGTAATTTTTTTAAACTTGTAGTGAATGGCATTTTATTTTAATATAATTTTTTCAAATATTAATTCATTGATTTGGTTAATTAACTAAAAAATAACTTTATATACCAGCTCTATGGTGTGAATATGATAAATCAGGGACGCTCGTGCGTTGAAACAACAAAACTTGAAAATTTTAAATATTTATTTATTTGGTTTTGCAAGAGAAATCTAAATCTATCTACAATCTAAGGCAGTTTTCTTTCAATTCTTTTGCTGCGAAAGAAGAAAATTTAGGCTTCTCTGGTAGTTTCTTAATTTGCCCCATTTCCAATTCTGTATTTTCCGTTTGACTTAATTTTGTTCCATTTTTCTCTTGGATAGGAGCATTTACTATTCTCTCTATATTTAAATACAGTTTTAACCCAGAAAAATATGAGAAAAAATAAGAAAGTATACTTATTTTTTTAAATCAGATCTTTAGTAAATGTGATGACAACGTGTTATTAAAAACTGCTTTTTTGAGATGCTCGTGCAGATAATAAAATTTTTATTTTTAGGCTCATGAATAATTTTTTTATTTTTCGTTTACGGATTTTTGTTGACACGAAAAACCTCATCTCAAAAACAACATCATGTTCTGATATGATAAAAGCTTTTGGTAGCTCTAAATTAAATGACTAGCATGGTTAGTAAACCATCTAGCTCGCACACGCACATGCAAAAATTTGTTTTTAGTAAAGTGACGTTATAACATTAATTTAAAGCAAATAAAATAAAAAACCCTATTACATGGAGATAAAATTTGAAAATAAGATAAAATAAGGAAATAATTAACAAAAGAAAACTAATTAGAAATTTAGTATACGTAAATTTAAATAATTTTATAAGCGTTCGCATTTTTTTTACAATTTGATGAAAAACCTAAAAAATACTTTTAAAATTGTTAAGCCTCAGTTTTTTTTCTATACTTTTAAATTTAATGTCATGAAAATAAAACTTTTATTTAAAAAAATTTGGATGAAATATTAATTTTGCTATCGTTTTCTGATAAAAATGATGACGATTAAAAAAATTCTACTTCCAGTTTCGTAACAAAAACTTTAGATTATAGATTTTCGCGTCATCAAAGTTTTATTGCCATTATTTATAAATGAATATAATGACTCAAAAACTAAAAGAATTACTTAGAAGATCTAAAAATTGTGAACTTATATAAAATTTTGATCTAAATTTTTAAAAGGGAATTATGTATATCTGTCCGTTTTGTGTTTTGGCAAGATATTAATAGAAAGTTAGGGGGAAAGTTTATAGATATTTTCGCTCAAATATAAAACCAAAAGAGTAGATTTATTATTAGCTGTGGAGAAAGTTTTATGTTTTGAAATTTCTTCTAAGAATGTCTGTCTTAAATATTATCATATTAAAAATCATTACTTATTTCATTTATCTATTCTTTCAACGTGGAAATGTTTCCACGCTCGCTTACTTTCTGATAAATGGAGGCTGCAAAGATAATTGAAATCGTTTTATAAGGCAGGTCATTAAAACCATGTGCGCCAAATTTTGAATATTATAATATTTTCTATTTGACATTATAATAACAAAAAAGTTTAATTAATTTGATTAAATTTTTAATTTATTAAAAATTCCTTGCGTTCTACCAAATTTTCAATACATTTTCTACCAACAACTAACTAAATGTTAAATCTGATTACTTTTAATCTAACAACCTTCACATTTTTAGCGATTTTTACTTTCTCGTAATCGATTTATGGAAAGAGAAAGTATCACATTTAAATAAGTAAGCTCAAAAAACTCAAACCTAGATTTTCATGAATATTCATATACTTCTTCTTCTGTACATCCGACCACCCCGCCACCACTGAACGTAACAGTATCGACAGGATTTGTTGTGGCCGACTGCGGACTGTGGCAATGTCCATCCTTACATGGACCGAATCTGTCTAACTGATACTCTGAAAATTGACCCCAAAGTGGTCATAAACTGACCACTTCCTCCTCTACAAACTTTGAAACAGTTGACAAAAAACTGACAGTTTTAGACATCATGTCCTTCAAAGTCCTAAGGATACTTGGTACCATCAGTACTGAACTCAAGTCATTATTTTTAACTTACAGATTTTTTCTATGTTCGGAGATTTCTGTGCATTCCTTTATAAAGTATTTAACAACCCCGATTCCTCCACGAATGCATTTATTTTCCTGCATTCTTCCAAATCTTTGGAAATATACATGAAATGTCCCATGTCCTGATATAATTTGGATTACCAGTGGATGGTATCTTCTTATTTTTATTTCTGGATAAGGAATAAAATCGTAAGTTACTCTTCCTTTTTTGGACATATGCCCTCTGTCAAACTGAATATTCGTATACTATGTTCTGTAGTTCTAAGAAACCCATTTTTGGTATTATGTGTGTCTGCGAAAACTATAACATATAAATGCTTTGAACTAAAATTATGAAATTAAATCTGTTGTTTTTACTGCAAATTTGTAAGTTTCTATCTATATTTGAAATCTGTCCTGTTTAGTGCAATCAAACAAGATATCTACAAAATGTTGATTGATACAATTTGATAGACGTGTTTAGAATCTAAAATGAAGAAACAAATCTGACGATGGGTTGACCGTATTTTGATCTGCACATTCTCATATATGTTGTTCTTGTTGTTGTTTCTAATGGCACTTGCTATTTACAAGCTCGCTGATGCATCAGCAATTTTAAGCCGAGACGAGCGTCTTTTGTTTGTAGTAGCGCTAAGCTAAAAAATGGGTATCCATTCTAATAGTGTATATTTGCTAACTTCTAAACTTCTAAAAACAGACAAACATTTCAAGTTTGAAAAATACTTTAAATGATGTAAAGAATTGCATTTTGGATTGTTTGATAAGTATATTGCTAGTAAAATAAAAAGCCTTTTTCTTCATATAACCCCCCTCTATTATTAAAATAATTTATAGTAAAATACTCTTGGCACGTTAAAATTCTAACGAAAGAAAGTGTCGACCTTCTGCAATTAAAACTGATCAAGTTATTAAAATATTGAATATCTCAATTTAGACCATTTCAATGGCTACTTCGAGACAGATTCAGCTTTCAATTATTCTTTATCTCTATTATCTTTCAATTCATTATCTTTAAAAATTTACTACTTGATAAAAGAATATTTTTTACTAAACTTTTTTAAAATTTTTACCGAGCCCTTTTTAAATCGTTATATTTAAATTGATGTATGGCAATTTGTCTCACATTAGGCTGTTTCTCATATTTCTCTTTTTGTCGGTAAAATCTACACCCTTTTGCACTTGCATGTCTAATATTTTTTTGTTTGGATTTTTTTATTAGACCTTATTTTATACCATATGCTTGGTACAACATGGAAAAATTCAATTTTTGTGCATGAAACCCAAAAAGATTAAAATGAACTCTGCTAGACATATTTCAATGTATCATGTCAGAATATCATTTCTTGAACGGCCAAGCACCACGTGATCGTGCAAGTTAAATTATATTTTTACTCATTTTAATTGTTTCATTTGAATGAGTCACTTTAGCAATGCAAACTATCCAAAAAAAACTTTGTCTCGCATTCATTGTTTAAAAAAAATATCACATTTCCTATTTATTTCATTTCATATAATCACGTGCTCAAATTGACATTTTCTAGGTTTTAATTGCTGTAGTAATTAACTAATTGTTTTTAAAAACAGAGCTTTTGTAAATGCAATGGCAAAGCGGTATTTAAAGCTGATTTTTTGAGTTACTCTTGCAGATAATAAACTTTCAATTTTTCGCCTACGGAATTTTGTTGACGCCAAAACCCTCATCCCCAAAACAACATCATCTTCTGACATGACAAAAATTCAGCTTTCTAGTACTTGTTGCATTCTTGTATACGAAGTAAACAGAAATTATTGAATGTAATAGGACAACTGTATTACTTGTTAAAACCGCAAAGAGAGTGGATAAAATTAGTTCTGGTTCCACTAAGAAATTGATTGCTTGTGTAGACCACCGCTGCAGTTTTTCAACGGATTTCGCATCTGATAAAGTCGAACCTTTAAACCTACGATTTACCACTGAATCCTGTATTATCACTTTCGTGTTACGCATTGAAGACCTCAACGGCGGAAGCTTGCGATAAGGGATGGGGGGGGGGAGTGCAATCCAAACTGTGGCGCCTCCTCATCCTAACCGAAAATGATTTCTGTCTCTATCATCCGTGACCTTATCGCCGGTTTGATGGCTTATCAGTTCCCAGGGCATCCAATTTCATTCTGTATAAAAGAAATGCACGAAGCTTACTTAAATACTACAAAAAAAAATCAAACTGTACTACGAAAAGTGTATTCAGTACTTTAAGTAAAAGAAGAAGAAAATTAGTAATACTTCTGTATGAAAAATAATAAACAATTTATTAAATACAGAATCAACACGTACATCTGAAAATACTAATAGCAAAAACTGCGGGATATAATTTGCTACTTAAAAATGTCTAAGTGTTTCAAACAATATATTGTTGCTGTTATTAATGGCACTTACCATGGGCAAGCTCAGTGAGGTAGTCAGCTATCCAAGCCTAATCAGCGTCTCTTGTTTTGAAGTAGCACCAACTAGGGCCAAGAGTACGACTTTTGCTACTCACTCGTCACATTCGCTTGAACAGCTTCCTTTTTACGGGGGGGGGGTCACATTCACACATAGAACAACTATGCTCTAACCGAGACTCGAACCCGGGACGCCCAGATTATAAGGAAGACGCGCTACCTCTGTACCAGGATGGCGGCTCAAACAATATATAACTTATAATACAGATATTTTGTATTTTATTTTGTACTTTGTAAAGATATTATAAACTGTGGGGACCTATCGGAAGTGAGTAAATATACCTTCTTTAGAAATAATAAGGTCTTTCTATTTTTTTAATTTAAGTAAGGAACACTAACTAAGAAATACATCTTTTTCATTTTCAGTTCCCAGTATTAGTTCTATATATATCTTGTTCAAATTTTTAATAGCTAATAAAACAATTTTTATTCTAATACATTTTTTAACTTGTTGTGGATGACATTTGATATGTACAGTTTTTTCAAATAGTAATTCATTAATTAAATTAAATTAATTTTTAATACTTTAAATAGAGGTTTAGCAGTTTCCAATGAAATTTGAAATCAACAGGCAGTAGCTCATTCGTTGAACTCTGAGGATTTTCGTATTTTTCACGTGAAGGTGAAGAATGCGAGTTCAATTCATGATGAAGTCAATAATTTTTTGATAAATTATTTATATTAACTGTAATTGTTTAATAAAAAGTCACTGAAATAAAATTTTTCTCCGTTGACTTAAATAGGAATTGACTTTCATTATATATATATATATATATATATATTACTTGTTCTTTAACATTTCGAGAAAGCTTAAGCTAGCTTAATATTTTTTCATAGCTTAATTTTTTTAGTTTTCAGTTAATTTTTGTATATCATTGAAGGAATGTTTCACTATCCTTCATTTTCTTTTCCAATCAAAATTTACTTTAAAATTTCGGCCGTGAAAGTATTTTTATTGAAATATGAAAACATTCGTAAAAATAGTTTGAAGAAGCTTTGGCCTAATGTCAATATTTAAAAAAAGGGGCTATACTATGCTTTGACCTAATATGAGACAAAGAGAAAAATAACAGCCGTTCCTGAAAAGTCGCAAATGTCATGCCGAAACGGAAAACATGTATTCTTTCAAACCAGATTGGTTTAGATAATTAGATTTTTGATAATTGTAACTAGATAATTTGGTAATTAATTTAACTATCAGATATTCTTCAAACTAAATTTAGTTGTCATGTACTAGAGAGCCAAAATTATCAAATTGCTGATTTTCTATGTTTAACAAATTAGGGTGCTTACTTCAGAATTTAACAAAAACTGTTGATTGGTTTATTTTATTTATCATTGTCCAATATACAGATGTATATTTTAATACAGAAGATAGATAGAGAGTTGTATATTGTTTATTAAAATTTTACTGAAATTCTTAATTTTGGACCTCTATTTCTCGTGGCCAAATCCTGTTTTCTTCTTCGAATTTTCAAGCAACTAAATATTTATTTCCTACCGAAAAAACTTCGACCATCGAAAATATAAATTGCCAGTATAAATATACATATTTCAAAAAGAGTTCAAAATTAATTGGTTGCTTTCATATTCGTGTTTTGAGATACTAAATACGATTTAAAAAAAAACAAAATTACGAGTGACACATTTAAGATGTTATTTCCAGCAATTACTGGATTTTTGGCCTGTATAATTTGCAAATATTGGTTCCTTGAAAATTTTGGAACACTTTCTCTTTTCTTTAATACACCTCTGACGGCTTAATCACGCTTTCTGAATTTTTTCTAAGCTCTAGAATATCACATTTTCTGCCATTCTGATATCATCTGCTTAAGAATGGAATGCTGCTGCATCTGCTGTGGAAGAATGGAATGCTACTGCATCTGGAATGCATGCTGCATTCTGGAATCATCTGCTTAAGAATGTAATTTTGTAATTTAGTTGGAATTCTTGAAATACACGAGATGCTGATAGATTAAAATTGTTTATGAATGATTTAGTTTGTCCACAATGGATCGTTTATTAAAAGATTTTTATCGTTTAACTTAAAGTATTATTACAAATTAATTAATTTTGTTGTCAATGATTTTCATATTGAAGCAATATAATTTTTTGTTTAGCGATAAATTTAAATCCTCTAAAGAGTATCGATCTTTAGAGGATTTAATTTTATTGCTTTATGTTTAAGCCACACAAGAAAAAACTTCTGTCTTATATTTTAAAGTAGCAATTTTCTTAAATCATTTAAAAGCAATTATATCATCATATATTGAGTTGTATATGGTTTAATAAAATTTTATTCAAATAGCTAAATTATCAATTAGTGTAGCAATTTTCTTAAAAACATTTAAAAGAAGTTAGGTCATTATATATTGAGTTGTATATGGTTTTTAAAATTTTTTATTGAAATAGATAAAATATCAATAAAGTAGTAATTTTCTTAAAATTATGTAAAAGAACTTAGATCATTGTATATTGAATTGTATATGGTTTAGTAAATTTTATTGAAATATCTAAAATATCAATAAAGTAGTAATTTTTTTAAAAACATGTAAAAGAAATTAGGTGATTATATATTGTGTTGTATATGATTTAATAAAATTTTATTGAAATAACTAAGGAATCAATTAAGTAACAATTTTCTTTAAAAATTTTTAAAGAAATTAGATCATTATATTTTGAGTTTTAAATTAATTACCAAAGTTTCATTAATGAAAATAATATATTCAAATGCTGATCATATACTTGTATAGCCTAAATTGCTCATTTGGTGATTAAATGCTCCCAATTATTTTTTTAAAATCGTATTTAGTTGAATAAGAAATTTTTAAAAGAAGCACACGTGATACTGTTTGGTTGATTATTTAGGATTTTGTGGCATAAGAGCCCTAATACTAAAAAAAATGGTACTGAAAAAGTAATTATAGATTTTGGTGCATATCATTAAACTAGACAAGCATTGAAAAGATTTCTAATAAGCTAAATAATGATATTTTGTGCATTAATAATTCGTTTCAGTAAATGATACAGATAATAAAAATTAGTTTCAATTTAGTTTCAAAATATGATTAAATTTTTCATTGAAATTTTCATTTTCGAAGTTGGAAATTGGAATGTTTACTACATATATAATTTAATAATACTAAGTTTCTTCCTTTAAATTTTTCTAAGTGATCCATAAATTTAATAAATTATTTTTATAATCAATATATTATCATAAATTTTTATTGTGATCTATAAATTATCCATAAATTATTATTATGATCTATGATGAACTTCTGAGGATAACATGTGATCATAGTTTTGATATCTATCCCAGCTCTAAAACGTTTAATTGTAATATAACGTCGAAAGTCGTATATTTATGTTTATAATTAAAGATCTATTTCAATATCTACTGTAATATGAAAATACAAAGAAGTATCGAAAAATTTTGAAACTAATTTTATTGCTAAACTAAATTTATTTATTTGGATATATTCTATTATATCTTCAAAATGGCATCCTTGCTAAGAATCAGGGCCTGACTAAGGCAGGGGCATGCGGAGCAGTTGACCCCCGGGCCCCCATATAATTGGGGCCCCCAAATGGAATAAAAATATTATTTTACGTTTCCTTCTTTAATGAATGTTCTTCACTACTTAAGTAGTGAAGCATATTGGGGCCCCAAAGAAGTTTATGCTCCAGGCCCCAACTAGGCTAAGTCGGGCCCTTCAAAGAATATCAGCATTCGTGTCGCTTGTCATTTCTTTATACGTCAATACTTTCAACAATTTATCAATTATTAGTTGATAAATCTGCCATTACTCGTGTTTAAAAACTTTTCATGTATGATATTTTATACGTATAACTATTTTTGTACAAAATTTTATGTCATGCAAAATGCTTTTAATCTCAGAAATGTTTTCATTATAATTCATAAATTAATTGAATCAAAACCCTATTAAATCTATTGATTGCTGATTTTCTCCATGTGATTGATATAAATTACATTTTTTCTCCAAACTTTGGACAAATGTAAACAATGTCGCTATGTTTGGTTATAAAAATATGAGAAAGGGTTTAAAGAAGAATTTTAGAAAACTGAATATTTACTTATTTTAAAAATATAAACACGAAAGGAAATAAAATCAATAAATGTTATAGATATAAATTGGTAATCTTCATCTTTTTTTTTTTGAGAATTTTGTTTCTACTCTCTGGCAAAATTTCTTCGTTTTATTTTAGTTATTTTGTGACAATTTTTATTTGCTCTTAAAAATTATCCTTTCCTAGCTTTCATTTGAATTTCAACTATGAACTTACAATTTCTTTTAATATAGTTAAACCAATATTTTAAAACGAGCTAAAACACCTTTTAAAGATATATATTAAAATAAAAAAGAAATGTTAAATTAATGGTAAAGTAATTCAATGTTATCTAATCAAAGTATATCTGTAAGTTTTTTACATTACATATTTTGTGAAAGAAATTTTTCTAATAATTGAAATTCACTAGTATAAAATTTATATCGTTGAAAATATAAATTTTTCTATGTCCAGATTGCTGAAGAAATATTTTTTCTAGATAAATTATTCCGAGTGGCAACATCTCGTAGCCTAATGCCCTTGTTGTTGAATATGTTCCATTCGCTCGCTAGAGCTTTACTTTTTGTACCATCACCTAATTCTGACATGCGTTTGCTTTTAATAAACTAAAATAAAATTATTGAATGCCAATAGAAAAATTGTGGAAAGATAATATATAAAATAGAAGAAAAAAATTGAAAAATAGAGATGAGATAGTCAAATTTTACTTTGCTTAGTTTTAAAATCGTCTACGTTGAATATTTTTTTTAAAAAAATCAAAGATTGAATTGAAAATTCTACAAAAATTAAACTGATATCGTTGAAAAAGCAAAATTTTGAATTTAAGTATGTGTAAGAATATTTCTTTTATTGTTAATAATTTCTTCCGAAATGACTGAAAAAATTCATGATTTTGATTAATTTCTAATTAATCCTATTGAATTTGGTAGAATTGGGCCCATTTGTTTAGAAGATGTAAAACTTGCATACATAGTCATATACACATGTATATATACACTTTACCACAATGACTTTCACTTGTATTAAGATTGCAGTTATTTTATTTCAAACGAAATGTTTAATTTTAAAGGAATATTAGGAAAATAAAGTATCAAGTTCGTTATAGAGATCAAGAATATTTTATTATATAGTATAGTTATAAATAAAAAAGAAACGAAAAATATTAATATGAAATTTGCTATGCATGTTTCAATGTATCATGTCAGAACGTCATTTCTTGAATGGCCAAGCACCACGTGCTCGTGCGATTTAAATTATACTTTTATTCGCTTTAATCGTTTAATTGAATGTGTCAGTTTAGCATTGCAAAAGATCCAAAAAAATGCCTCGCATTGATTGTTTAAAGAAATATCACATTTCCTATTTATTTCCTTTCATATAATCGCGTGCTCAAAATGACATTTTTTATGGTTTTATTTGCTGTAATCATCAACTTATTTTTTGAATCAGAGATTTTATAAATGCAATGGTAACACGTTATTAAAAACTGATTTTTTTGAGATGCTCGTGCAGATAATAAAATTATTATTTTTCGCCTACGGATTTGTTTACGCCAAAACCCTCACCTCAAAAACAACATCATGTTCTTACATGATAACAAATAATATACGTTTCATGCCTAACCAGATTTGATTCATTTTGGCGTTTACGTTAAGGAGGTTGAATATAACTCAAGATTTTTAGATATTTTAGAAAATAACTTTTATTCCTGCGGCCTTACGAATTTTTCAAGGATAATTTCCCTCGATAAATTTTAACATATTTTGATTGATTGAACTCTTCATTTGAATATATTGTTTACTGTAAATGTCCTCGAAATTTTATATACCGTGTTTTAGTTATCTTGCTGCACTGTGACGTGTCTGCAAACATCTTATAAAAATTGTTTACGAAGCACAAATTACTGAGATTGATTTCCAAAAACTGCCAAATTTCCTCTAGGAAAAGCGAAATTTTGATACTTTACATAAACATAAAACTAAAATTTCTACTCGTTCCAAGAGATTCATTTTCCTAAAGTTCACCAAGAAATGCCAATTTGGCGGATTTTTTGGCTCTCAAGTTTCGCTTTTCCGAAACTTTACGAAAGGAAGCAAGTGCTCCAAACATCTCTTTCACCTACTGAAGGTGTCAACAACTGCTAAGTGAATAAGCATTAAGTGTCTTCAATTTTCGGCTTGACTTGCCATAAGATAAGACTTCTATAAACATGGGTATAAACACACTTTAGGGTACTTAGAGGGCATCGTTTGAATAGCTGCTATACATTAGTGAAAAAGATTACGTGACAGAAATCAGACACACCCTTACAGGGGACAAAGGATCGCTTAAGATGGCCTCTAACCACCCCATTTGTTTTCCGGAAAGTTCAAGACCTGTTTCGGACTCCAAAGAATTTCAGAAATTCAACGGATTCGATTACGAATCACGAATACACGTCAAAGGAACTGCATGCATTGAATCTTGAATTCCAATGGGGACTTTCTACATAACATAACGCCATCCTGTGCCCCCGGTGCCTATAACGCTAAGTTATCTAAGCAGTTGGATGAGCACAAGATGGGAGAAAGAGAAAAAAATGAAAAGGAAAAAGGAAAAATTTGTTAAAGGAAAAAAAAAAAGAGAGAGAGAATACAGCATTCAGGGATTTCCAGAGAGAATGCCATCGGTGTCAAATCTTGCACGAATTTGTTCAATTTTTTCTGAAGTTATAACTGGATAGAGGGGACAAGAATAGTAAAACAAATGGTGATTATGGGTTGAATTTACAGGGGAATTAGATTACCAATCGAAAAGGGGGGAATTGACAAATTAAATTGTGAACACATGTATGGCAAATAAACAATCACTATAGAGTCAGAAATACGTAGCGTCCATCTGGGTCCAGGGGTTTTGATTTCCATCGTGAGATCTGCACTTCTGAGGGATTTTTGAAGCTATAATTTTGGTTGATTTCCATAAGGGGAATTCTGGTCTCAACTATTGTAGGTCTTGAAGAGATCTTGGTATTAATATGGAATATGGTTATGGTATGGTAACATAAAAAACAATTTTTTAAAATTAATTCCTACTTTGTATTTTAGGAAAAATTTAGGAAGTTGGAAAAAGTTTGTTTTAGTTACTTTTTATTAAATAATTACAATTGTTGTTCTCGTGCTTCGCTTCACAATGGAAAGAGGAGTAGAGTAGCTTCTGAGGGTATGGACCCCTGAGCACCCGAATAATGATCACCTTTGACTTAGTACCCTCGGTGATATAACTTTCGACATTGAGAATTTTGAGACCAGGTTCGAACTCGCAGTACAAGGGATGCGAAACCAACGCCCAACCAACCAGGCTGTCCTGACCTAACAACTACAACTGCTGTAAAGGCGAGAAAGTTTGTTTTTAATTCATTAATAAAAAATTAATGTATTAGTATTTGAAAAAACTGTATAACGTCAAATGCCATCCACTACAAGTTTTAAAAAATTTACTTAAACTTGATTGGATGAATAAAAGGCATTTTATTAACGATTGAAAATTTGAAAAAGATATATATATAAATAGGGAAAGTGTGAGCTAATAGTAGGAATTGAAGGGAAAAGAAGTATCAAGTCCTGTGTTTTTTTTCCACTGGAGCTTATTTCGTACAGAAGGAAATAACTAATTTTTGGAACCCAGGGCAAAATGCTTAAAAAATTTCGACTTTTTTAAAAAAAAGTATTAGGATTATAAGAAGTTTCTAATCGTTCTCTTATAAAACAAAAATATTAAGAAGGCTTCAGTATTACGAAAAAAACAAGAGAAACAATATTATGAAAAGGAAATTTTTCTTTGAATAAGAACTCATATAGCATAAAACTTTTTAAAATTATATAAAATGCTTGTATTATTGGGGATGGCTGATGAAAAAAGTTGAAAGATTTTTATTTCACAATTTATACTTCAGAAAGATATTTAAATACAAATAAAAGCATCGAAAACCTTTTTTGTTCAAACAATATTTCCAAATCCAATAATTAAAATAATTCTTATGCTAGAATGTGATTTCATAACTTTTAAGTTGCTTCGTATAAATGTTCTTAATATAAGCGAAAGTACATTTCATTATACAATTAAAAGTAATTTCTAAAATCAATAAATTTTATATAAGCATATTTTTGTTCATAATTTTGGTAGTAAATTTATTTTTCTTATTTTAGAATTACTTTATTGGTTCACTCACTTTCTAAAAGGACTTTTGGCGACTGAAAAGGATACAGATAGATCTCGAATTTTAAATCAAATTTAATGCACTCGGTAGAATTAAATTTGCTTACAAAATCTGTAAAGAACATTCAAATTGAAACTCAGTTTTAGAGAGAGTCTCATCTCTCAACCTGGTTAGAATTAAGTTCTTACACAAAGAAAGTTTTCAATTCTAAAGATATTTTGATAGAAAAAAAATCGATTAACAGTAATAAGTTAGTTTGAAATTTCTTAATAAGGATTGTATATAAATCAAATTTATTAAATCTAGAAAAACTAAATTTGTCAGCAAATTCATAAATATTATATAAATTTAAAGGAGTTAGAAGGAGTTTTATTCTTTCCAAAAATAAGCTTTTAACTTGTTGACAGGTCTATTTTCTTTGCTAACTAATAAGATGACACCTTCTATTTTGGGAGTATTTTCTTATTTTGATTCAAATGGAAATTCATCAAATACTTGACTTATCTACGTATTCGAAGTCATTTTACTATTGAATTATAATCGTTATGAATGGTTTATTTTTTGTTTACAACTATCAAAATTCGATAAATCGATGCACTTACGGAATACGGGAGGAACCAGTTAAGTAGCTAATATTAAAAACAAAATTTTTAAAAAATCGATTTTTTTGGAAGGGGGGAGTTGGAAGTCAAAACTAAGCTTCTTAATAAATATATCGTTTTCATGACATCTGATGAAATTTTTTGGATTCTTTCTATCTTAACTAAGCGGAACTATGCAGTTGGTAGCTAGTTATCATTTTATGGATGTCGAAGTTTCTATTGTTTACAGAATTTAACATGTTTTATTTATTTTTTTTCTAAAATTGAACCGACTGAAATGCATTACATGAAATACTATTTATAATGTAATTATTAACCTTTTTAAAAACACATCACAATTTTTCTGAAATACTTTTAACAGCAGTGTAAATAGCTAAATATTCAAACACATATTTTTGGATATATTCGTGTAAAAGAATAAATATCCGAAATTAATTATTCAAACAAAAAAGCTATAAAAATGCTGTTAATTACACTTAACGTTTTAAAATAAGCAAAACATTATTTTATACTTTAAACCTATGTTTCCGAAGTTTATGAAAGAACAAAAAAGGGGAAAACAAACCACTGAGCTGGCAGGTGTCTTGAAAGAAATCAAAACAGAAGCATGAGAACCCTCAACAATAACCTCCGGTTTGGAATCGTTTGCAGCAGTTACTGTACTTATCTTACAGCCGACTCGTGGTTTTATATTTTTTGTTATAGATATCACAATCGGTACCGAATCTGAAGCAGTATCAGCGATCCATCGGAAAAGGCATGGCGGTCTGCAACGCGTGTTGGTCGCGGGTTTTCTCCTCGAGACCCATTTATGATAGCAGGGGCCGAATAAATAGAATACAGCCGATATCGTATCGTCGTTTCATCAGGCCGATTTATGATAACTTCGAAAATGGTGCACAAAGCGTCATGAATTATCATTCTTTGCTGTTTTTTTGTGTGCCTGTGTATGTTTAGTTTCAGTTTTGATATTATTCCTTTGAGTTAGTTGCATGCAGCGTGATTTTGAACTAGATATTTTCACGGACCGAGATTTCGATCTTTGTGGCTTTGAGTATACCTGATTCGAAAGATACTGGCAAGCTTGATGTTGCAATTGGAACAAATTAAATAACAAAAAGGATTAAAATGAAATCTGCTATGCATATTTCAATGTATCATGTCAGAACATCATTTCTTGAACGGCCAAGCACCACGTGCTCGTGCGAGTTAAATTATATTTTTATTCATTTCAATTGTTTCATTGAATGAGTCACTTTAGTATTGCCAAAGATCCAAAAAACTCCGTCTTGCCTTTATTGTTAAAAAAATATCACGTTTCCTTTTTTTTCATTTCTTATAATCGCGTGCTCAAAATGTCATTTTTCTAGGTTTTATTTGCTGCAGTCATTAATTCATTTTTTTAAAAAAATCAGAGCTTTTTTAAATGCAATGGAAACGCGTTATTAAAAGCTGATTTTTTGAGATGCTCTTGCAGATATTAAAATTTTTATTTTTTACCTACAGATTTTTGTTGACTTCAGAAAACCTCATTTCAATATCCTGTTCTGACATGATAAAAAAAATGAAATCTTCGATCGTAAAGTTAAGTTTCATGTGCGGACATTATTAATTCAAAGTCATTTTTTTTTTATCTTAATGAATTCTTTTCGTTTCTAATTTTGAAGTCAACGAACGACGTTGAAATTTGATCATCAATTAACTATGTACTCATAAAGTCTGGTAGTTTGAATAAATAGTGTTTTTCTGTCACTTGTCCAAAATTTCATTCAGGCTCAGAGAAAAATATAGTCTTGTAAAAAGAAGCCTGGAAATATAGTAAAATAGAAATTGATACAGTACAAAAATAGGCTTAATTATTGCCAAAGGGATAATCGCTATGATTTACTTATGGTAATAGGTGGCCATAACTTCCATATTGCTTTTACATTTCCATAAAACTCAAAATAATAATATCATCTGTTTAATTTTATCATTATCATTTCTGTTCAATTTTTTCTTTATCTTTAATAAATTTTTTTTAAAGTAATGAATTCTCTTCAACTATTATTAGAAAAGTAGAAGTTAAATTTTTCAGGTTTACGCTTCTTACAAAACAACACCCATACTTCAAAAAAAGTAGGAAACTCAATGAGTAGTTTCCTGCTATTCGTCTATAATCGCACTATTTGAACAAAGTCCCAAACATTCAAATACTTGCTTTTGCCAATTTCAAAATTAAGATAAAAAAGCTGCTTTTCTATATTAAATTGAAATTTTAATTCGCTTTTTATTTCTTAGTATGTACAATTAATACTTAATTTATACTTAATGAGATTAGTAATACATTCATCCAATTAATTTCATTTTTTTTTCGTTGTATCAAACAACAAATTTTTCAAATTACACTTCATATTCAAAGTTTAAAATTATAAAGAGCCAATAATTTGAACGAACAAGATAGTTGCCATATTCGAATAGTAAATAATACTATCTGAGCTTCACGGAATAACTTCTTTTAAATCTTGAGCTAAAGTCCAGATCAGGCTCCAATTTTATATCGCTCTATTCTTAGAAAAGAATAAATCTAAGATTTAAATTAAGCCACATTATAATCACTTCCATTTGTCTAACGTGGAAACAAATTTATCGTTTTTTAAACACACGTTGCCAACGTATGCATTTTAAATATCATGAATAAACAAAATTTTAATTTGTACACTTGAGATCATCATACTGTGGAGCAAATTTGATTTCTAATTCGCAGACTACTTTGGCTATTATCTATTATTTAGTCTTTAATTCATAACTCAAAATTATAAATATTTCAGTCACTTACTCAAAATCTTTACCAAGTGGTGTAACTTATAGGGAATCAAAATTTGATTTTATTCTTTAATAAATTCATTATTAAGTTTTGAAAATATTAAGAATGGAAAAAATGTTATTAAATCATATTTGTTTTTAAAACCATAAAAACATATGATATTGAACAGGCAAATTCTTAAATTCACTCGGACGTTTTAAATTAAAAAATGAAAATATAAACTATTTTATCAATTCTACTACAATCGTAATGAATTTTTTAAGTTGTTTTGAGATAGCTTTCAATTCCAGCAAACGCTTTGTGCTTTAAAAACAATCAAGAACCCGTAAAAAAATGACATCTTTAAAATTTTTTTTTATTTGTTTCGTTCAATGAAGCTCTGATTATACTTCACGAAGAAATAAAATTCTTTGCAAAACGAGCCTTAAAAATTTGGAATACATATAAATCAAATCTGCTTGCATTTAAAATTAGAATTTTTTAAAAAAACTTTTTAGAACTATTATTTGAAACAAGAGACACTTATTTCGGCTTAAATCCGCTGATGCATCAGCGTGTTTGGACAAAACAAGTGCCATTTGTAACAACAACATAATTTTGTAACATGAATAATTGGTGAAGGATTTCGTTTAATAATTATCTCATTTATTCACGAATTCGTTGTTTTTTTACTTTTTAAAAATAACTTTTCAATGGTTTGTTATAGTTAAATAAATTGTAATTATGCCGACCCCCTGACACAGAGGTAGCGCGTTTTTCTCTTTATCAGGTTGTCCCGGGTTCGAGTCCCGGTTTGCGCATAGTTTGTACTTCTGTGTACTGTGAAGAATGTAAATGTACCCTCCTGTAGAAAGGGGCAGTGCAAGCGATTGTGATGCGTGATTAGCTAAATCAAACTCTTGTCCCTAGTTGGTGCTACTTCAAAAACAAGAGATACTCATTCGGCTTAAAATCACTGATGTCCGTCAGCGTGTTTGGTCATGGCAAGTGCCATTAGTAACAACATCATAACTAACATGAATAATTGATGAAAGATTTCGTTTAGTAATTATCTCATTTAATCTCATATTCGTAGTTTTTAACTCGACATATTTTTTAAAAATAACTTTTCGATAGTTTGTTATTGTTAAATAAATTGTAATTATGCCGACCACCTGACACAGAGGTAGCGCGTCTTTCTCGTGATCAGGGCGTCCCTGTTAGGGCATGGTTGTACTTCTGTGTTCTATCTGTGAAACGTGTAAATGTATCCCCCTGTAAAAAAGGGCTGTGCAAGCGAATGCGATGCGTGAGTAGTTAAGTCGTACTCTTGGTCCAAGTTGGCCTGCTTCAAAAACAAGAGACGCTCATTCGGCTTTAAATCGCTGACGGCCGTCAGCATGTTTGTCTATGGCAAGTGCCATTAGTAACTACATCTAAAATTGAAATTCAAACTGCAAATTGTCATTACTTATTACCCCTGATGAATAAACTCGTTATAGCTCAAAATATAGCACTTTTTCCATGACGAGTAAACTCGTCGAAAACAGTTTGCTAGTTAAGAGCTGATGTTGCCCACTTCATTCATAATTGTAACAAATAGGAAGAGTACCGAAATAGCCGAGCAGTTTCCCACTGGTTTGCTCCTTGGCCGTTCGTTCCTTTCAGCCGCCGTCCACCGTAGATAAAAGGGCAGCGGAAAAGGCTGCCCGGTCTGGGTGTCCGGTCAGCGGAAGCAGCTTGCCCCAAGGACGTCATTTAGCTCGAATTTAGGCTCGGAAATGGTCTGGAGTCGCTTGGAGAAAACTGTGCCTTTGAACCACCTAGTCATTCAACTGACTCGACGGCTATTTTGAGCGAGACAGTTTTGAAATGGAAACCAAATGCTTGTACTTTTGATTCTATGACCGAAAGTAGTGGTAACTGAGATGGATTTTGATTATAGAATTGAAAGGGAAAAGAATGTAGTTTCAATATGCCTAAATACCTTTAAAAAATGAAAATTTGAGTCATTCTTAACTGTTTATGGTCAATCAGAAAAATATACATTTTGTGTAATCGTTCAATGATAAAAATATTTACCAACAATGGAGAATTCCTTTCATGTTGTGCAGAATGTCAAGCAATCTTTTCTGAAACGGTAAGTGATTTGAATGATGTGTTTCAACAATTATTGCAACTAACAACGAGTTAAGAGTTTATCGCCTTCCAAATTATAATACGAGTACAAATTTCTAAATGTGTGCAGTTGATGAAGAGACAAGCTTTTTATCTAGTTTATAAATAACTGGTTATCATAAATTGAAGTGTATTGGTGTACATATAACGAATAATGGATAATTTTTACGAATAATGGAGAATTCCTTTCATGTTGTGCAGAATGTAAAGGAAGCCTTTCTGAAATGGTAAGTGATTTAAATGATGTATTTCAGCAATTATTGCAACTAACAACGAGTTAAGAGTTTATCGCCTTCCAATTATAATATGAATACAAATTTCTAAATGTGTGCAGTTGATGAAGAGACAAGCTTTTTATCTAGTTTATAAATAACTGGTT
>JAOUZG010025323.1:3634521-3663043 GCA_026289955.1 Argiope argentata
TATAATATTCTTCTAATGCTGTTACAATATTCTCTAATGTCTCGTTCTTCTAATGCTGTTGTTTATCTTCTATAATATTCTCCTAATGCTGTTACAATATTCTCTAATGTCTCTTTCTTCTAATGCTGTTGTTTATATTTCATAATGTTCTTCTAATGCTGTTATAATATTCTATAATGTCTCGTACTTCTAATACTGTTGCTATAATATTGTATTGCATGAAAAATATCAGGGAATATTTTGAAATACTATTAAATAGCATTTAGGCATGTTATTTGTTCTTGTTTGTTATGGCACTTGCCATGGATAAGTTCGCTGAGGTAGTCAGCGATTGAAACCTAATCAGCTTATCTTGTTTTGCAGCAGCGCTAACTAGGGCCAAGAGTACGCCTTTTGCTACTCACTCATTACATTCAATTGCACAGTCCCTTTTTACAGGAGGGCACATTCACGCACCTCACAGATAGAGCACAGAAGAACAACCATGCTCGAACCCGGGAAGCCCAGGCATGTTATTTTATTATAACTAAAAATGGTTATTATATAGCTTCTTTTGATATTTTCCTCCAACAATTTTTTTTTTAATTTTATGCAACAAATTTATATTTCTGTTTGGATTTTGTTCCAAATAAATCTTTAATTTGTGCATAAAGGCAAGTTTCTGGCCATATTAAATAGCCAAAAATAATTGAGAAATTGTATTGAAATACAATATATGCATGATAGTTAATTTATAAACTTTATATAGTAACCCCAATCATAAAGCAAAGTACTTATTTATATTTAATGGATAAAAAAATCTGAAAAAAGAAAAAAACAAATTATCTGTAAAATCTATCGCTTAACTCATAAGTTCTGATTAAAAGATCGTAATTTATCATGCATGAATACAAATCTAATAATTTATTAGTAATAGTGAATGTAGGTTCCACTAACTCAAACTTTGCTCATGGCACACACGTTAAGTGCGTAGTATTGTGTTAATTTGGAAACCTATTACGCATACATAAAAATGCTATGTATTTGACGTCACGACTTAGTATACAATGGGCGACTAGATAACAGATAACAAGTGGAATCAGATTTGTTGTATGATTACAATTTCAAGTAAATGCAGTTCATTCAATGCATGTTTAATATTTAGTGTTTTCTATCGTTTATGATATTTGAAAAAATATATATAGTTTCTCTTTCTATTCGCCACTGAAAATAAAACTTTCACGTGCAATAAATCATTGCCCATAATGATTTGGATTTTATTGGCACAAAAACCATGGTGTTTGCTCATTATGAAGGTCATGAACATAATCATACAATTTGGCATAATAGACAAAAATTAAACACATAATAGGATAAACCATACATAAGAGAAAAAAAAAGCAGTTTCAGAATTCAGAAAGCAAATAAAATAATGAAAATAAAAAGAAATTTTTATGGGTATAAAGTTCAGAATTTTTAAAAAAATAATTTTTAAAATTTCTTTGTCAGTTTTTCTCAAGCGAAAAATTAAAATGCAATCGTATTGGTATTAGAAATATCCAAAATAACTCAATACAAAACTCCAAAATTAACAAAAAAAATAGTTACTTCAAATATCTTTTGAAATAACTTTTCAATAGTTTGTTATTATTAAATAAACTTTAATTATATCGACGCTCTGGCACAGAGGTAGTGCGTCTTCCTCGTGTTCTGGAAGTCCCGGATTCGAGTCCCGGTTCGGGCATGGTTGTTCTTCTGTGTGCTATCTGTGAGATGTGTGAATGTGCCCCCCTGTGAAAAGGGGCTGTGCAAGCAAATGTGGTGAGTGGGTAGCTACGTAGTACTCTTGGTCCTAGTAGGTGCTACTTCAAAAACAAGAGACGCTCCTTTCGGCTTAAAATCCCTGATGGTCGTCAGTGCGCTAGTCCATGGCAAATGCCATTTGTAGCACCAACAACAACTTTTATTATGATGCCTTTTTAAAACTAGACATCAGCCAAAACTAATTTATTTGTGTTTTCTTTGTAAAATCTTTTAATGACAATTTTAATAACAGAAAGAGCATTCCTTATGCTTGATTTTCAAAATTTTCTAAATAGAATTATTTACTATTTTGGAAAAATTAAATTGTATACGATTTTTTAAAATTTTTAGCTGGATTTTTTTTACGACTAGTCACCTTTCTTTAATCCTTTCTTCATAAATATAAAATAATCTAATGCTAATAAAGATAATGCTTATCCGGTAAGATACTGATTTTAAGGTAAACATTTATTGAGATTGGGAAGTTTAAACAATGAAAATATTTATTTGATAATGAAATTATTTTCTTATACTGGAAGCTCTTATCAAAGTGAATAAGTACTTTCATTTATGAAAAGAAATAAATCTATAAGATTCAAAGTGATATATCATTTTATATCATTTATCTTTTATAATAAAGAGAGCGGTAATAAATTCAAGATTGCGAAAAAAAATTAAAAAATGAGTATTCTTTTAAAGGAGTTTTATTTTTGACCAAAAATTTGGTTTGATCCTTTAGAGATTTGTGAGATGAAATTGTCTTTTGGCTGAGTTGTTTATATTAAATTTTAAAATATACGAATGTAAGAATAAACTAAACCATAAATCTAAAAATGAAACTATATGAGAAAAACAAAGTAAATCATGGTGCTAATATTAATAATTACTTAGTAAGTGTGGCTTAATTTTTTTTCTATTTGATTAAAGTTTTCCCCTGCCACCACAGGGAAAATTAAGGAATGGAAGTAATTCCTTAATAAGTTATTCAAATGAATAAGTTATTAATGAATAAGTAATTCAAATGTCAATAAAAAAACATTAGTTTATTCAATGGGTACTTTTTATAATAGTTTTTAAAATATTAAAAATTGTGCATTTTATTAATACTAGAATGTAATAATCAAATAAAACTTTTATAATTTTTTCAAATAAAGATATATCAGTAGCAATTGTAGAAAGTAGAAATAGCGAAATAAGAACTAAAGGAAATCGAATGCTAAGATTAAAAAATTGGTTGTGTTCTAATCTCTATTATACTATTACTTCAAATATACTTCTAAATAATAATGCCCTTAAAATACCTTGTGAAAAATTATCTAAGCTCTATAATTTACAACCATAAAATTGAATAACTTTATCTAAAATTATAAAAATTCAGATACATTTCTGTAATTTTATTCAAAATTATATTTTGTATTCTTACAATTCATTTGAATTATTTTGTATTCCTATATATTTTTTATAAAATTATAAAAAGACATTGAATTGGCTACTGTAATAATCATATCTATTCATCAATATTATCTTTCCTACAGAAATTTGTAATTTGTTTTCTGTTTTTATAACCAACCGTAATTGTGAGATGGTTATTTCTCCACTATTGTAACAAATCCATGTCGTAAACGAAAACTATTTTTTTTTAGAAAAGTTCTTTCTTAGGATACGAAATAAGATTTCTCGTTTTATCATAGAATCAAAGTAGTTATCATTAAAATATTCGTTTTATAAGAAATTTTAAGGTAGAATCACTTTACGCAAATAAAATTAAAGTGTCATTTTTGATCATTCAAATTTCTGTACTTTTTTTCTCTTTTTCACAATCTTTAAAAATATATATATTTTTGATTCGAGCTGCAATTACTTGTTTAAAAATGGCTATATTTATTATTTTTATCACAGAATGTTAAAACATATGTAAATAAATGTAAAATTCTAAAATTCATGGGTAATTTCTTTGAGCCAATATAAAATTCTGGAAATGAATAAATGCAATATTTAAATTTTTATTATTGTCCCTTAAAATAACATATAATAACACTCGATGGAGTAAAATCTTTGATAATAAGACATTTACTTGTTTCTGGTAGTTAAGTTGTGAAATTAATAAATTTAAAAATAATCTCTTTCCATTGGCAAATAGAATTCAGTTTGATGAGGTTCTACAATTTAAGATCAAGTACCACCTGTTATATATATCTCTCTCGTTAAGTTTCTCGAATCGCCATGTTCACATGCACACTTATAAGCAGGTAGAATTTTAAGCGAAGATGAACAGAATAGTTACAAAACTTTATTTCTGACTCGAAGAGACTGAAATTTCGAGATTTGATTAAAAAAATTAAATAAAGAAATCGATTTTTGTTGATTGCAACATTTAATCCAAGCATTCCTCAGACACCCCAGGGTATTATAGTTTCAAGGGCATTTAAATTTGCCCTAAGGACTTCTTCAAACACGGAGGTCGATTGTATGTTCCACTGGGGTCTTACAACCACCGAGTATGCGGTGCTCGTTCACATGCATACTTATAAGCAGGTGAAATTTTATGCGAATATAGACAGAATAGTTACAAAACTTTATTTCAGACTCGAAGAGACTGAAATTTCGAGATTTGATTAAAAAAAACTAAATCAAGAAATCGATTTTTGTTGATTGCAACATTTAATCCAAGCATTCCTCAGACACCCCCGGGTATTATAGTTTCAAGGGCATTTAAATTTACCCTAAGAACTTCGTCAAACACGGAGGTCGATTGCATGTTCCGCTGAGGTCTTACAACCACCGAGTATGCGGTGCTCGTTTGAGAATGCAAACATAGTTAAGATAAATGTTTATCATAAAAACCACCTCCTTCCTACGAGGAAAGAAAAAAAAATCCCATAACGAAGCGATTTCCCATCCAATAAAATCTTTATTTATCTCCTCCTCTCCTCTATCGACGTAGTTGATGATAATCGGATGGTTTGGAAGACGGAACCACGGCTAGTGGCAACAGAAGATAGTAGACTGTAGAAACGAGAAAAATAAAAAAAAGCATCATGGAAGGGGGAGAGTGTCCTATGGGTGTTTACATTCGTCTTTTAGCGGGCTGACCTCCCGGTGGCCATTACTTCAGCCATCTCGAGAGTTAAGATGAGTTGCAAGTGTAAACCACGACTCAGATTCATGAAGCGAAAGCTTAAAAAAAGACAAAAAATAAAATAATTAAATGGAGGATGAAAAAAAAAAACTGCATCGTCCAGAATTGTCAGAATTTGGGGTTTTAGGGTATTGGTATAAGCTGAGATGTTGCTTAGCTGTTCGTTAATCGTCGCCGTTCTTGACCTTTGTGTTGATCTTTCTCAATGCCTCATCCCCCCTCCCACTTCCTTTCCATCTCCTCTGACCATTTCATAGTTTTTAATCTTTGACTTGTGACGTCTTCTGTCTAACGCACCAACTTTGAAGATTGAAGTCCAAGCATTGGCATGTGTCCATGATGAGAAAATGGAGTGGAGTGGAGTTGTTATTTGAACATGATGCAATTAATTAATTTAATGGGAATTCTCAAGAACCAAGGAAGCTGTAAATAATTAAATAATGGACTTTATTCAGTGGAGATATTTGAGTATCATCTACGTATGGAAATCAAATTCGGTTTAACAGGTACTGAACATATTTGATCTTCTGTATTTGGTTAGTTTTTGCTGTTTTATAGCTAAATTATTTCCTTTGTTATCAAAGATATAAATTTTGATTATGTAATCTGGAAACAACTGAATGACAGAAATATTAATTTAGAAAGTATCCAGTTATATCAGACAGCTGTTACAACAATTGTTGGATAACTTATTGACTTTAAAGAATTGTTCCAAAATCTATGTGATAATAGATAATTATTCAGAGCTCTATGTATATAGTTCTTTCAAAAAATGAAAAGTCGTTTAATTTGAAAGACAATAGAACTTTGATAATCCCAAAAGCAGCAACACTTTTAAAGCTTCAGAATAATAATAACGGAGAGGGAATTGAGTTTTTAGTAGTCTTAATTTTTAATTTCTCCCTCTAAAATATTTTTTATTTGCTCTATTTACTTTTCAATAGGGTTTATTAACTTTCGGAAATATTTAGCCCTAACATCAGCAGCTCCCATGTTGCAACTAGTTTGGATTATCAGTAATGTTATTATATATTGTTTTTGCTTCCCATTTTGTAATTTTCATCGGTTAATTCATTAATTGTTTATTAATTAATTAAAAACAAATTTTCTAGCTAAAAATCTTCATTTCCCAGCCGTCAAATAAGCTCAACATGTTGTTGACCGATTACTTTAAACGATTCTGTTTTATTTTCTTAATGTTTGATGCATTTAAAAATAAACATTGCTAGTTAATCGATTTTTCTGATTTCTTTTGAAGTATTTCCGAATTAAAATAATACAGAATACAGAAAATTAGAAATCTTCAATCTGTATTGCGTTACTCCAACTGATGTAGAAAAAGCACGCATTTTGCGTTGCCACAGTTGGCTTTAAATCCTCAATTGGTGTTGAAAATGCAATGCTAATACAACTTTTTCATCAATTATTTATAGTAAACGTAATCGTTAGGTCTGGATAGTCTGGTTGGTATCGCGTTATATTCTCATCTCTTATTTTGCGAGTTCGAACACCATATATAGAAAGACAAATGGAAAATTTCCAGGAAATTCGCTTTTTATTTTGCCGCTTAATATTTTGATTCCGCCATATTTACATACATATTTGTATTAATTGTAATTATTTAATAAAAAGTGACTAAAATAAATTTTTTCTTTGCTAATGTAAGTAGGAATTGATTTTAATTTTTTTTATATTACTTGTTTTATTTTAATCCAATCTTTTTTATATATTGTTAAATATAGTCTCAATACTTTTTACAAACAATATGCAACTTTTATTTTGAAATAATTCAAACCATTGAACAATATTTTCTTTCTTTCTTTTTCCATATTTTGATGCTTTTTTAAAAAAAATGAGTTTCATGTATACGATCGAGAATTTGTTTGATAATTCGTTGAAATATTTCTATTCACTTTAAAAATATTAATAAATTTTAAACACTTGTATTACACACATGTTCTCATGCTTAATATTAGCGTATATGAAATAATATTCATGTGAAGTTTAAATATAATGTATAATTTTACTAACAAGAAAAACTTATCTATCATATTTATAACTTTTCATGCTTGACTTTCGCGGAAGTAAATTGTTTGATATTAAATGTATTTTCTAGCATAGCACTAGATTTTTCACTCATTTAGAGTTTTATTTTCATACAATCGTGTTTTCTTGCTGAATCTATGTAAATAAAACCTCAAATCTAATTTGTTATCCACGATTGAATTTTTCTAAATTTTGCATCCAAAATAAAGAAAAGCATTAAAATGGTTTTAGGGAAGATTTTGTGTAGTGAAATAAATAATTAATTTTTTAAAAAGTGATGTGATGGACGTGATCTTTTGTTTTTCTTATGGACAAAAATTATTTTAGATCCTTTAAACCGAATTCTTTAAATAATCCTTATAATACAAAATTGAGCTTTGTATCATTTAAAAAAAAATTAAAAAATGTAAATTTTTTAATTTTTTAAAAATAAAGTTTGAAAATTAACTTCAACGGAATTTAAAATTCGTTTCATTTTAATTAAATAAAAATATGTCAGACGATAAGAGGATTTTACATTTAATAATAATTTATATTCAGACTTATTTTCGAGGTTAAAAATAGACAAAACCAGCGAAATATGGGGGAAGAAAAGATGCTGCTAGAGAGAAAAAAATTTAGCTTCATACGAAAAGTTTTTTTTTTTTTTTTGCATTTATGTGTAGATAACTCATATTGCAGATTAATATTTATCAGTATTTTAGAGTCTATTTATATCACATTAAATAACCAATAAGATTAGTTGACAAAAGATAATTATGTAAAAGATAAACGATTATGTAAAAATTAAAAATTCTTAATATTATTTGGAATTAATTACATGCTAGCTGAAAAAAATCCAGATGAAGAATATTTTTTTAATAATTTTAAATATACCAACTGTAATTAGAATTTATTTCGTTAAATTTGATATCAAACATAAATTATATTTATTTCGGAATATTTTCATTATTTAAATACGCCATCAATAATAGAAATTTTTTAATACTTTCAATTAATTAAAAAAACACAGAAATTTATTAATAAATGTAAGAAAGAAACATTCTTAAAAAATAAACAAAATTAGTTTTTGATACAACAGTTTTATCTAGATTCGTTTTAAATATGCATATATAGCGCCATCTGTTATCATCCAGAAATAAGATTGCAGGTAGCTAACATTAAGATTACGAAATAATACACTTGTTAATTTTTTCCACTTTATTAATAATTATTTTCTAATTTTTATGAAGATATTTCATAACTCATTTGTATTAAATTAATATTTATTTCTTTAATTCAATTCTTTCTTGCTTTCCTTATTTGATAGTACATCTCGAATGTGACAAAAAATTTCTTCAAATTAATCCCTTATTTAACGTATGAATTCTTAAAATAGTAATATTTTTGCATAAAATTTCAAAACATTACTGTTTCAGAAAGGGAGTGAAAAATAGATTTTAAAATTGAATTTACCCAAATACGAAATTTACCAGCGTGAAAGAAGTTTTGAAAAATATTTTTTAAATGGACATATCTATATGACTTTTATACAGCGAGGGAGAGGGGAAAAAATTTCAGATGATTTTGAATTTAAATATTGAAAAGTAAAATAAAAAATTCAGATTTAAAAACACCCAGTACCTGAAAATGAGTAAAAATCTTTTTACTTAATACAATATTTTAAACTATACTTTACATTGATTTTAATATGATAATGTCTATAGATTAATAAATCTTGTATTAATTTTGACTAATGCAACATACAGTAACGTTCAAAAGGATCTATAAGTAAATCATATAAATAACTCAAGACGCTTTATAAGAAAGCTAATGAGCCTGGGGCTTTCAAATTTGGTATTTAGGACATGCTTAGCAAGATTTTTTTTCTCGATATTTTTGCTAGATTTTTACTTAAAAATCAAATAAAATTTTAATTCTTTTCTCATTAAATTTAATTTTTATTTTTACGAAAGGATTTTTCTTATACCTGTTTTTAAATTTTAAAAATTAGCTTTTAAAGTTAATAAAAGTTTTATATCCATATTTTTTTTATCTTTGATTATAATAAATTTTTAAATATTATTTAATTATAAAATAAAATGTGACGCTGATGCAGAAAGAATATGAAAAATTAAAAAAAAATATTCGTAAATGCGAAAAAAAAAGAATTCAAAGATTGTCTCTTTCTACAAATATGGCTCTGACAAATTATCTGAATTCCTTTAGGAAAAAAATCATTAAAAAGACTCTATAAGACAGAGCATTGAATCTACACCATAAAATGTGATTCATAATCAATTCTTATGCGATAAGTGTTCATAAAAAAGGCATTTTTCTAATTTTTTTACTAAAAATTAGTAAAAATTTCTACCTATTTTATCCTCCTAAATTCTGAATCAAATAACTGCAAAAAAATTATTTGTGTAAATCATTTTAAAAATAAAAAAAAAGTTTTAGGGGCATCAATTTTATTTTTGTAATATTTTATTTCAGAAATACTTTTGAAGTATATTTTAGAACAATGTTTTTTATATCTTTAGTTAATAGATTAATACTCAGGCACGTTAAGACGTTACTAAAATTAGAATTTTTGTGCATTATGCAAACTATAGCTACATTGTAATAAAAAGTAAATATTGATAATAACTAAATATATATGAAGTAAACCTAAATCTTTTATCAAGATACGATATTTAAATTTATAAGATCGATTCTCATATAAATATTTTTTTTCTTTTCAAATTATCGGATGAAAATATTTATGGGTCATGTCCAACACACTTCCAACAGATCTGAATCTGTTAAACACACATCATGCTATCACCACCTTCTTTCACATCCATTCATTTCCGTAAGGGTAAGGTAATTGTGTTGGAAGATTAGAACTTATCCGTTCTATTCTTTCGAAACACATTATACTTTGGACAAGCTTATCTATTCACCAAGAATAATCGATTCCCAAACCCCTCCGCTCCATACCCGTTTAAGATTCGAACACATTTTTCGAAACTAATACAATGAAGGTGCAGGCCTAGTCAAGGAGGTTATTTCTGATGTTTTGGAATAAATTGGCGATGATAGTTTAATTAATTATTATTAAATAATTAATTATTACTTAATTTATTTTGGAATAAAAATAATATTAATTAATTATTATTTACAAATTAATTATTATTATTAATTATAATTATAATTATTTTTATACTTATTATTATTAATTATTATTTACAAATTAAAATTATTTACAAATCTTTAACAAATTACTGGTCAATTTTATTATCATGTCAGAAAATCATGTTATTTTTGGGATGTGGTTTTTGGCTTCAACAAAAATCCGTAGGCGAAAATTAAAAATATTATCCGCAAGAGCATCTCAAAAAATCTGCTTTTAATAACGGGATGTCATCACATTTACAAGTGCTTTGATTTTAAAAAAATAAATCAATGACTACAGCAAATAAAACCTAGAAAAATGTCATTTTGAGCACGCGATTATACGAAATGAAATAAATAGGAAATGCGATATTTTTTTAAACAATCAATGCGAGACAAAGTTTTTTTTATGATCGTTTGCAATAATAAAGTGACTCATTCAATGAAACGATTAAAATGAATAAAAAATATAATTTAACTTGCACGAGCACGTGGTGCTTGGCCGTTCAAAAAATGATGTTCTGACATGATACATTGAAATATGCATAGTAGATTTCATTTCAATCTTATTTAATTATTATTTACAAATTCTTATTAATTTAATAACTATAATAATTTTTAAAAATTACTGATTAATTTTATTTAAAAATCACTTTTTCGTTAATGTTCTCGTAGAATACAAAGCAAATACAGTTATCGTTTAAAAAATTCAATTTGAGATTCTGATGACTCTAAATAATACATTTTAAAAATTTTCAAAAAAATTATATTGTTATTGAATATTATTACACAAAACTTTTTGTAGCTAGAGGAATGAAATTGAACACACCATCTTTAAATTAAATTTATGGATTTCTATCAAATTTCGGAAAAAGGGGTAATAACTGCGAAAAATATAGATATAGATGAATAAAATTTGGTAAATAGATATAGTATCTAAAGTGCAGATCTCTTATCATACTGTAAATCTTATCTACAGGGCAGGCTGTGTATCAAGCTGTAGTTTCCCACGTATGTAAGCAAGACAATTATAAAATAAACAATGATTTAGATAAATGAAATTTTGATATCTGACCGTGTTAGAAAAATTGTAGTTATATGCCACATTTTCGTTCTAAATCCATGAATAAAAAAAACTTTCAAAGTTCTTACTCTCTTTCTTCGCTGTATAATGCGCACTTGCCTAAAATCGAAATACTTCCCACGTGAGGTTTTCATGCCCCTGCCGAAGGTTCAAAATTTTTTGCAGGAGAATGAAGGAGGGAGGAACGACCCCTTTATTAATAAAGAGTAAGCGAGAAAGTTTCTGGAAAACCACACCCACTTATCTGTTATGTAGTATTAAATTTTATCAATTTTATTTTTAAATTCCTACTATTAGCTCACACTCTCCTTGTGTGTATGTGTGTGTGTGTGTGTCAAAATTATTCTTAATATAAATCAAGTAACATTTTTATTAATTTTTTAAAAAATCTCCTTTTATATTCTAAAGTATATCAAGCTAAAGTATATCAAGTTATATATAAAGTATCCCAGCAAAAAGGTAGCGTGTCTTTCCCGTGATATTTTTGGTCCTGGGTTCGAGTCCCGTTTAGGGTATGGTTGTACTGTCTGTGAAGTGTGTGAATATTCCCCCTTTAAAAAGGGGCTGTGCAAACAATGTGTTGAGTGTGTAGCTAAGTCGTACTCTTGGCCCTCAAAAACAAGAGACGCTCCTTTCAGCTTAAAATCACTGTTTATCTCAGTGGCCCAAGATAAGTGCCATAAGAAACAACACTACTGTACAAATTATAATGAATGATACATTAATTTAAATAAAACTATTTAAATTAATGTATCATTTATTATTATTTTTAACATTAATAGGCCCACATCAAATTTTGAGCGAAATTCGTCATAATGCATTTCTGTCTATACTTTCATATACACGTAAATGTAAGAACTAAAAAAATGATGAATAAAGATAAAGGACATTTCGCACGTGATTTTTATCATGTAATAACATGATGTTGATTTGGGAATGAGGTTTGTGGCGTCAACAAAAATCCGAGGCGAAAAATAAAAAATTTATTATCTGCTCGAGCATCTCAAAAAATCAGTTTTTAAAAACGCGTTGCTATCGCATTTACAAAAGCTCTGATTTTTTTAAAAAACAAGTTAAGGACTACAGCAAATACAACTTAGAAAAATGTCATTTTGAGCACGTGATTATATAAAATGAAATAAATAGGAAATGTGATATTTTTTTAAACAATAAAGGAGAGACAAAGTTTTTTAAGATCGTTTGCAATACTAAAGTGACTCATTCAACAAAACAATTAAAATGAAGAAAAATATAATTTAACTCGCACGAGGACGTGGTGCTTGGCCGTTCGAGAAATTAGGTTCTGACATGATACATTCAAATATGCATAGCAGATTTCATTTTAATCCTTTTATTACCTTCAGTTTGACTTGTAAAACTTAACATGTAACAAACCATACAAAAAATATGAAATAATGCTGCGTGTTGAATCTTTAATTACATTCAAGTAACTTATCATAATCTTAGGTTAAATTATCAGAATTTCAAGTAGTACTCTGATAAGACTCTTATCAACGAGAACTGGTAACACCTGCAAATAACTGATAAACACTTTCTTCTTATAGGTTCATCATTGTGAGAAGACACCCCCAGGATATTGGTTTTTAGTTAAATTTGCATTGTTGCAATATTGAAACATCTGATTAAAAGATTTCTGTATACTCGTCAAGAAGTCTGGCTGGCGCATCAGTTTTTTTTACATGGCAAAGAATAATATATAATAATTCTTAGAGAGATAATGTGGAAAGTTTTTATTACAATTTCTGTTCATTTGGATTAAAGCTCTAATTCTGGTTTGCATCATCAAATTCAATCGAAATTTATCATCCTGAAATGACAACCATAATGTATTACAACGAGTTCTAATTTATAATTTTTGGCAATCAGAAGATAAGAAGCAAAATTTCCTTAGGTTCATCTTCATGAAATCTTTGGTACCAACACATTAGAAATGTTTGCTTTTGATTATTGAATATTTCAAGCTTTAAATAGTGTTTGCTAGAGCGCAACGTTCGGTAAGTGGCACTAAAAATGGCTCGATCCCATTCTGACGTTTATAACAGAGAAAGGATATCTTCTGAAAGAAAGGAGGATGAAGCTGAATCTAGCGAGGATCGATCCAACCATGAACAAGAGAGTGCAGTCAAACAGGAGATGAACCATGATTCATCTTCTGGTTCCGAAAAAATGCGAGAGTCGTCTGATAATGACTCGAAGCACAAAGAGGCATTTTCAGCTCACTCTGAGCATCTTGCAACTCTAACTAATATGAGTGAGCATCTTCATTACCACAAATTTATTTCTAGTGACAAATCATTGGAGCATCATTCGAATTTCCGTGATGAGCAGCCTCATATTCATCATCCTCCTGCCCATTCTGGAAACTCTGGGCATATTCATTTACGCCATGGAGATCACATGTACACGAACTTCCATCACTCCAATCCAGAACAGATTAAAATCGATATGGATGCTCGATCTTCTTCGATGAATAGCCATTATGAACATTCCATTCAGGAGAATATCGCTTCTCTTTCCCATCAGCACATCCAAAACGGAAACAGTCAAGAAGATGCCCATCTAAGTCACATCCAGCATCAATATTCCATAACGGACAGCGATGGCGTCACACATTTAATCAACCTGCAGAATCATCAGCCAACAATGGTTCATCAAGAAAGTCAAAATTTATCACCCCATGATAAAGACGATCATCCGACACGAGAAGAAGAGAATCACGATCTTTCACCTCAGATGCATCAAATGAGTCACAATTCTTCTCCGAAAGACAACGAACCTCATGTCCATAACTTGAGTCTTCCAAATTCGGAAAAAAATAATGCAGAGTCTCAAATGGCGCAACAACACGCACTGCATCGACAAAGCATAGATTCGTGCAACGATATTAATGTTGAATCCCATTTAGTGCATTTGCAACAGTCAGAGGAGCCTTCTATGCAAGATAATGCTGAAGTTGATGCTCACTCATCTGTCTTACACCACCGTCAACTTCTGCACTCTGGTACTGGTCTAGACAGTGACCTTCAACACATAGATCACGACCAAGAGGATGTTCAACATCAAGCAGTGCCTCTCCTCCATGACAAAGACCTATCCTCCGAAGTCATACACCACGGCACGGATCTCTCTCATCGCTTGAGTTTGGACTTATCGGGCACTTCCCACAATTCATTTCCGCACATAAGAAGCCCATCCTCGCCAAGAGATATCTTCGTCGAAAGGTTAGGGTACACAAACCTGTCTTCTGACTTTGGTAGAACGCTGTCAAATCTCAATGATTCTCCAGACACCGCTGTTGAAAATCTGCCTTTGAGAAGTATCCTAACAACATCTACTATTAATTACCTCCAACCAACCCCCATGGTCACCCAACGTGATTTGGGAATAGATCCCAATGGTTTGCATGCCGTAACAAATCCATCTATTACTTATCATCACTTACCTGATAACAACGATAATCCTGTAACTCCAACTAACAGCCCACTGTTTTGTACTGGAGTGAATGCTTCATCTTCCAAATTGCTGGGGCTATCGGCTTATCGCAATCATGAAAATAATAATGTTAATTCTCTGATGTGGGGCCAAGTGGGTGACGAACTAGTGCCCAAATCATCCCCATTACCTCTATCTATATCTGGATCGAGCATGCTGTCCAGAGCCAGTGTGTCAGGGCATGCGTCTTCATATGTTTCGGATCTAAGCACCTGGCCAGGATATGATACAGCACAGAACATTCAAGTGCAGCTATCTCATTCGGCAGGGGGTGAGTATTCCCTTCTTAATGTTGTATTGACATTACAATCTTTACAACATAAATTATAAGTAAAAACTTATATATATTTTTAAAAACTGAAATTTAAACAAATAAGAATAAAATTGAAAAAAAAAATTATCCAACATGAAGACTTTTTCAAGTCATCTTCAAGCAGGGATTTAAAACAGAGAATTTTTTTCTCCATTAGTTTTGTTCTGATGATTTTTACTGATTTTCGTCTAAAAAGGTATATATTTTGAGTTAATTTAATAGACTTGCTTTATATAAATAAAGATATTTGTTAAAATAATTTCTGAAACATGATAATTTTATAATTTTTCTTCCGTGAATATTTTAATAAAAGTCATCATTCGGAAATTTCGACAATACTTTGTTTGATTTTTAGGTTTTTATTAAGCAACAACTTTAATAATAAATAAGACGAATTGATATTTCAAAACAAGAAAATAAATATCTGGATTTAAATAATTTTAGGTAACAAAATCTGGTTAATTTAATAATAAATATTTTGATAAAAAATAATTCTAGGATTTCGACATTACTTTGTTTGCTTTTTAGCCTTTTAAGAAAAAAATAGCACTAATGAAAAGTAAGAGAAAGGAAAACATTATTTTTTTAACAAAAATATATAGTTCTGCTACATGGATATAGAATTAGGATAATTTAATTCCAGGAAAAAACTGAATAATTTAGAAATATATTTTTTTTAATGAAAAGAATAAGCAGTGTCAAAAAGTAGATCTAATTCATAAAAGCTATCTTCGGAGAAAATATTTTGCAGACGATTTATTATCTAACTGAACAACAAAATTTCATTCTGAAATAATCTTTTTAATCTAATGTGATATATAACCAAAGAAAAGGTAAATGTAAAATTTCCTCTCTTTAAGAAACAAAACTAATCCGAAAAGAGTTTCTTTTTCTGAAAAGTAATATGATAATTTACAGTGGCGTACTGTTTCATAAGGTACGATATTTACTTACGAGTCCAAAATGATTGAAATAAATTCTCTTTACAGCCAAATGACAAACTCGGTATTGGTATCAACTGTCTGTTTATTATCAAACACTGTATAATGTCACGATCATAATATGATGCGTAATGGATTTCAAAATCAAAATGGAGCGACACATTTTAAAAGTTCCACATCAGCATGAAATGTTTTCAGTAAAAGACTTACTTTATTTGATGCTAAAAGTATTTAGCATCAAATAAAGGGTGCTAAAGTGGTTTAACTTTATTTGGGTGCTAAAGTGTAAAGAAAAAAAGCGATGATGGCTGTAAAAAAAAATAATGTAATGTGCGATTTGAATTTTAAAATCTTGGCGATAAACTTAAAAATACTAACTTATTTTTTTCATGAATGCATGAATTTTAGTATTAAAAAGAAGATGTTTATCTATTACCAGAATATAATTTTAAAGAAATATGAAAATATTAACCAAATTAATGTAAATCCCTACGTTACAATTCTGTCTAAATTAATTGATTAATTGAAATCATATTAAATATTATAAAAAATTTCTAGGTATAAATTTTTTTATAAATTATAAAAATGAATCTGTTAACGCGAAAGATCTGGACATCAATCAATCAAATTTATTTCAAGATTTATACTTTAAAGATAATATGAATTAAGAAATTGCTGTGTAATAAGAAACTAAAAATAGATAAATGAAGTTGATCATACTTTACTAGTTTTCATATTCAAGTTTGATTTCATTTCTTATCCTTAATATAAATTAACACTCTTTATCTATTTGCCATGATATGCATGCTTATTCTATTATTGTATTTCAAAATTCATAACGGGAAATATAAACCCATAGAAGTCAAAATTAGTATTAAAACATTAGTGGATTATGAGATCATTTTATATATTCAGCAGGCTCCCAGTTAAATCAATTTAATTCAAGTTACAATTTCTTTTATCATTTTTAATCTATATCGCCACTCGAAATCTTTATCCATTTGTTGATAAATATAATGTCACAATATACTACTTTCTTTTACACAGAAATATAAAAAAAATATATAAAAAAGTGTGGTCAGTAGATTTTTTGTGTTACAAGATTGCTTTTTTACAACTTAAATCAACCACTTACAACTAAGTGATGCGGCTAATAATTAAATTTTACGTTAATGATATTACATTAATATTATTTACTATTATGTGCTAATTTTAACTTTTCAAGTTCCATTTTTAAATTCATAAAAACATGATTTAAAAAATCGAATTAAATAGAAAAATAAATTTTTTTAATTCTCTTTTTAATAGAGACTTCGTAAAAACGTTAAATTAGGTAAATTTAGGACTTTGCCTATTTCTTAGATATTTTTTTGCAAATTATCATAAACACTGACACGCAGGAAATTGCAGTTTCTATCTTTCATTTTTTTTAAATGCAGCAAATAAAAGAGTCCATTACTTTATGGACCTTTGTTTAATTGCCCATTTTCAACGAAAATTGATTAAATATATTAAACAACGTCTAAATCAAGTATTATCTTACTTTTACGAAATAGCGCGGATGGTTGTAGATAAAAATTCGAAAAAGTGAGCCAACACTAACAGTTCCTGAAAATGCGAGTGACATTCGTATAATAAAATCAGCCAAAAATGCACCATATTGCGTGCGTCATACTATAAAATATAATTTCTTCTGTTTAGTCTACATCTTAATTATTAATGTAATTTCACAGCTGTAGTTATTAGAACAATGTGACCTTAAAATAACCTACTGTCTTCGGAGACATCTGCTGCTAAAACTAGAAAGCAAAATAAAATCACATTTCATACGAAGATTGAAGGATGTACTGCTGAATCCCGTAAAAAATTGCTTATTGTGTAAAATTTTGTACACAGTGATGAGATCAACATATCGAAAATATAATCACAAAGATGATTAATAAAGAAATATTATCTCTAAATTTCATACTGAATGTCATTCATTTTGTATCTGGATTTTTTTATATCACTCGAACATCAATGACATTTTGCGTTGTTCATATCCCATGTGTTCGTTATGATCAGCGAGTGAACAGAATTTTAGTTCTAACAGCACCAAAATATCACCTATCGATGACATATGTTACTATTTTTAGTTACAATTTTTTTTAGAGGAATCCCTCCCTCCAAAAAATTATTTCCTCCTGGTTCCACAGTCTGCATGTAAAATTTGACTTCAGTCCGCACATTAGTTTTAGTTGCAACTATCTCGAAATTGGGGAGGTCATTTTATGGCTTCCCTTTAATATGTTGTTGTTTCTTATGACCCTTGCCTATGGACAAGCCCCTTGTTGATACAGCAGCAGATTTAAGCCTAATGAGCACCTCTTTTTTTGAAGTAGCGCCAACTCGGGCCAAAAGTACGACTTAGCTACACACTCACCACATTTACTTGCACAGCCGCTTTTAAAGGGGAGCATAGTCACACATCTCACTGACAGCACACAGAAGGACAACACTGCCCGAACCGCGATTCGAACACGGGACTCCCAGAACACGAGGAAGACGCGCTACCTCTGTGCCAGAAAGCCGGCTCCCTTTAATATAGAGTTTCCTATTCATCCCAATTTAATTATAGTAAAAAAATATGCTTTTGAAACCAAATTTCAATAAAAAAAATAATACAATACGTCAGGTTTAAAAGACAACAAAGTCAGACTGCAAGATATATTTTATATAAGGGAATATTTTAGTAGATTCTAATTAAAGTTCTATTCCAAACTTCTGACATTTGAAAACCGAAAATAGAGACAATCCACGTTCGGATCTCAAAGCCCAAAATCATGTTTCCAGATACGGCCCTGGAGGTCGTATGTGTGGTACAATCAATAAGACACTCATTCATTTTTTATGCTCTTTTTATCTTTTTAGAAAAGGCAGTGTCGATATCGTTTTTTATAGCTTTATCGCTCCTCCATTTTGTAAACAATGTTATCATGATGAAAGCTATACTCGTTGATTTATTGATGTGCAGTCCAATTTTCTCTCGCATTTCGATAACATCGTTGCGTCAAATGCAAATACTACAGAAAACACTTTCAAATTTTATCGGTTGATGCTGAAAACTCCTCGTCTTCATTCCCTTTTTGTATAATACAAAAGATGCATTCAGAAAAATTTCAAGTTATCTCGGTGATTATAGCATATGAAAAATTTCGCACCGTACTAATGAATTTTTTCTTCTTCTTCTTAGAATGAATATGGCAATTAATAAACCTTTGAAAGAAATGTAATAAAAATTGTTTTATAATTATTATAAATAAATGCAGGCATACGAATTAATAGTTACATAAAACTATATGAAGATTGATTTAAAGGTGATTGAAACTTTTATTCCAAAAAAAAATCTTTGGATAATAATATTTCAGACTTGATTCACCCATTTTTACTTTGTTTTTACTAATTAAATATCACTTTACTGTAACAATAATATGTGCAAAAAATATATATATTTAATATCGTCGTTATATATTTAATATCGTATAAGCAACACACGTCTGTGTAAACGCAGTAATTAAACTCATTAATTAAGTCGTAATTTGCTGTGGCGATGGTTTGTCTACACACACACACACACACACACACACACACACACACACATATATATATATATATATATATATATATATATATATATATATATATTTAATATCGTCGCAACACACATTTGTATAGACGCAGTAACTAAACTCATTAATTAAGTGTAAATTTATTGTAGTGTTTAAGTATTCTCAGCAAAAAAATTTATGTAATATCATTGTAACGCTCATGTGTGTAAATTCAGTAAGCAAACACAAAAGTTAAATCGTAATTTGCTGTGACGATAGTATGTCCACAAAAGAATAAATTTAATATCGTCGCAACGTCAATAGCATAAAGTATTATTATAAAATATAAAAATGTTTTAAAATTAGCAAACAAAAAATGACTGAAATAAAACTGGTGTAATTTATTTATTTTTGCATTTTAAAGTGAAGTAAAAACTTCTGGTGCAATGATAGGCTCTATAGTTATGAGAGGGAAAAGTACCATTTTAGTTTTAAAAAATCTAATTGAAATTTTTGAAACCTTTTTCTGATTTAGCCCTTACTAGCCAAGAAATAATTATGAGACAAATTTGGTAATTATATATCCAACGTTCTGTCCTATAGATAATTTAAAATGATTTTTTTATTTAATTCATATGCACGATTTTATTCTCAGATAATTTAGTTTTAGTTTAGCCATATTAGCATTCTCGTTTTAAAGCAACCTTAGAACTATTTTGGGACGGACCTCGTAATTTAAAACCGAAGTCGGATGACGAGGCCGGCACCTGAACTGGTCACATACACTCCATTTTCTCAAAGCATCGTCATCACATCAGCGGGAGGAAGTTGACCCTGACGGATTTAGGTGCACCAGGCCTGTTTACAAGACTATTCTTCGGTGGAATTGGATCTTGAACTGAAAACCTCCGTTACGAAAGGGAGACTTTACCACGAAACTAAGACCTGATTAATCACACCCCCTATTCGTCGACAGTATGCCAACGTACGAAACACTATCATGTTAAAATTTTAACGAATAATACGTTAGAAAATTTACCTGACTTTCTTACTATAAATTATTTGACCTAGAGCTGCTAAATTTGATTTCAAGGGTAGAAACTGAGCAAGCTTAATGAACTGTAATGACTTGATCCTGGTCGATCAAATAAAATGTTAGCGTTTTAAACACAAATGTTTTATTTACAGCTTTATACAATAACACAAACAACAACACGTCCTCTAGGTTAAATACTAGGAAATATTTACAACTGGATTGTCAATTCGACATCTAATACCGAGAACTCACAGGCTGTCCGCGCATCCGGCTACTGCGTGTAGCTCCAGAGGTCTACGGATTACTTCCGGTAGATCTTTTCAATAAACTCGAGATCACGTGGTATCTCTTCAACTCCAGCTCTTCAGCTCTGCTCACGTTGACATATCAGCTCTCGTCCAGTCTCTAGCCAGATCAGCTGGTCCTATCTACCGGATCAGCTTGTCTCGTTCGTTCCAGCTTCTTCCAAAACCTTCCATTTTAACATTGGTGAAGTTCCGCCACTCAGGCTCGCATTGGTGCGCTGGAGGTGCCGATCGTCCAATCATTCTTCAGAAATACTCCCATGGTGCTCCGTTATGTCGGGAAAATATTCTTGAAAACTTCCACCATCTTATCAGAACCTTCACAATACACAAATATTCGCATCTTGAGGTTTTAGCAATTCTTTCTTTAATGGGTCGTTTAAGGCATGTGTTGTTCATTATTGGAACTTTATACCAGTTTGGTGGTCCATAGAAGAAATAGTCCCATCTGGTGTCTCGGCACGGTTCTAGTCTTCAAAGGTTCGCAAGCATGTGTGTTCCATTATCTGACTCCATTCAAGTTCGAAGGGCGATACTAAAAGAAAGAAACACAATGCGCAATAAAGGATGAATAGTCTCACCGCTGGCTAAAATTAACAATCTTCTCTTCAAAAGGAGACAAGGTTACGACTTCTTTACGGAATGGAGCAAGTTCTGAGAATATAATTGTTAAAAATGATATTTGTATCAATTTAAATAAAAATTGTATCCGCAATTATATCAGTTTAGACATAATAAAATTTGTGCCAAGTTTTGAAAAGCTCCTGTGCAATGCTTTTCTCCGGTGACCTGGCCTTGGGGTAGAGCGTTTTTCCTGTGATCTAGGCGTTCCGTGTTCGAGTCCTGGTCCTGGATTCGCGCATAGCTGTTATCTACCAAGTGGTTAGTATGCGAGAGAGTCCACCTGTAAAAGGGGTTGTACAAGCGAATGTATGTCTGAGCTAGAAGTGAGACTTCAGCCTTCAGGTGCTCAGATGCCTTAGTCCACAGAAGTCACGGCATAGTCAGCTGAAATCACTGACATTTCGTCAGTGGGCTTTCAAAGTTCATTATCTTTATAATGAAATTACAACATTAAATAATTTACTTTTTTCATTAAATATTTAATCGCATTATTTTATTGGAAGTTAAGATAGAAATATTCCCATTATTATCTTCTCAATTTTCTTAAAAATTCTGCACCATAAAAGAAAAGATTCAACTCGGAGATAAATTACCCAGATACTTTTGTTTTTAATGGCTCTATGACCTCATTCTATTGATTTCATTAAAATAATTCTTGTATATAATAAACAAACTTATGAAAGATTATGATAAACATTAAAATGAAATCTGCTATGCATATTTCAATGTATCATGTCAGAACATCATTTCTTGAACGTCCAAGCACCACGTGCTCGTGCAAGTTAAATTATATTTTTATTCATTTTAATCGTTTCATTGAATTGGTCTCTTTAGTATCGCAAACGATCCAAAAGACTTTTGGCTCGCATTTATTGTTTGAAAAAAATATCACATTTTCTATTTGTTTCGTTTCATATCATCACGTGATCAAAATGACATTTTTCTAAGTTTTATTTGCCGTAGCCATTAACTTATTTTTTTAATCAGAGCATTTGTAAATGCAATGGCAACACGCTATTAAAAGCAGATTTTTTTGAGATGCTCGAGCAGATAATCAAATTTTAATTTTTTGCCTACGGATTTTTGTTGACGCCACAAACCTCATTCCCAAAATAACATCATGTTCTGACATGATAATAAGTATATATTATATCCTGTATTTAAAATAGAATTAAGATAAATATTACATCATACTTTAGAAACAATGCTAAAATAAATATTATATCCTTTAACAGTGGAAGTAAATATTACATTCTATATCCCCTCTTGCCATAGGAGTAGCGTGTCTTTCCCGTGATCTGGGAATCCCGGGTTCGTGTCCCGTTTTGGGCATGGTTGTTCTGCGTTCTTTCTGTGAGATGTGTGAATATGCCCCCCCCGTAAAAAGGGGTCGTGCAAGCGAATATGGCGCATGAAGTAACTAAGTCGTATTCTTGGCCCTAGTTGGCGCTCCCGAGAAAGTAAGAAACGCTAACTCGGCTTAAATCACTAACAGATATGTCAGTGGGTATGTGAAGTGCCATAAGTAATAACAAATGTAATAAGTGTATATTTTTCAGAGTAAATAAATATTATATTTTTACCAAAAACATTATTAAAGCCAATAAATATTCTGTTAATTAAATATCATCATGCCCAGTACCATTGTTTTATAAATGTTATAATGAAATTAAAGTAGAATAAAATTATTTACAATTAAAAGCAATCGGATATATGCATCACTTCACATTCGTTAAAATATTTCGAATGAAGAATCGGCAATATCAGAAAGATTATGTAAGAAGTAGAATGCTTTCTAGAGGTACATAAGAAATGCATAGCAGATAGATACTTGGGGTAAATAAGAAATTATATTTTAAGGTACTTGACGGTTGAAACTGCGACCAAAAAGCGCCAAGAAAAAAAAATTGTCATTTTGGCGATTTTAATGGTCGAATATATAGCATGTGATTCAGAAGCTCAAATTGATCGTAGCAAATAACAATACACTTTAGAAATAAGCGGGCGAACGCTCAACGAAGGAGAAGACGTTGCCGACGCTTCACAAGGAGCTTCACGCCAGCCGAGTTGATTTGGCGAGAGGAATATTCTGGTAGTCCCCAGACAGTTCCCCGTGTGTCGCGTTGCTTAGCATCTCGCTCTCCCGGCTATATAAGGGACGGGTTGCCACAATCTGCAGTTTCCTCTCGGAAGAGAAGTGTCTCACTGAATTAGCGGATTACTTTTCTCACTTGTTATTAGTGAACTGTGCTTACGTTTGTTGTTAGCGTTGTATTATTGAGCTCGTTGTGACTTACTGTTTGCTGTGCTTTACGATAACTGTTTTGCAGTCTGTTTTTATTGTGCGTAATGCTTACATTTACGCTGTAAGTAACTGTTGACTGCTGGATTGTGTTTAGCTGAAGTTTTACTTTATCGAGTCATCCTGTAAATACCTGTAAATGAATTTGTTTGTACTGTTTTCAAGTAAAGTCTATTCAATCAGAACCCGCTACGCTAAAAACGTAACAATATTTTTATTACTAGGTGAAAATTTTCTTGGAGCCTTTTGGTCGCCGTTGAAACCGAATTGTATTTAACTTTGTTTTTCGTTTAACTGGAGAATTTTTTAAACAATAACTAATTTCAAAACACAGCATATTTCAGGTATATTTATGAAACAGGAGGGTGCAGAATCGGAAGAAAGCACCTCCTTGATTATTCACTCAAAGATATGTTTTAGTTCGATAAATAAAAGAATGTAAATTAAGTTATCTTTTCTTAAAAATTGTTTCAATTCTTTTTACAATCTTTGGAAAAAAGGAGCAAAACGTTGCCGAAGCTATTTACAAAAAAGGAACGTCGAAAAAAATTAATTACTTGAATTAAAAAATAAAACATAACATACATCGTCCTTTACGACAATTACCATTATTATGAAATAAGATTTAATCTATCATAAGAAGAATGGTATGATGTTTGCGATATTTTTCTGATGTGCTACACGAAACTATTAGTTTGATTTTTATTATTATACGTAGAAATATTTGATATTTATAAAAAAGAATTTTTATAAATTAGTTAAATAAAAAAATAAACTAAGCAGTAATCGAAAAAAATATTATTTAGATGGGGCAAAATTTGAATGAAATAATTGAAAAAATTTTGTGAAATAATATTTTTAAAAGATATTGCTGAAGAGCACTGAAAACTAAGCTTTTTAAATAACTAACATTTTATTAACTTTTGAAATTTAACATTTATACTGTTTTGTTTTGAAGAGCAAGTGGTTTAAATTTCATCAAATTTGGATAGATAAAGATCCCCCAACTCCCACTCCGAGATATAGATGCACATCATTTCTTCCAATTCTGAAGGGGCTTTTTTTAGATATACGTAATACTTTATATATGTGTATTTGGCACAACAAACTGTTTAGTTGAAAATACTTGCTGTGTTTAATTTCAATTAAGTTTCTTATTCACAATCTAAAATACATGATTTCATTCAATAAAACATATTTAAGCATCATATTGCAGAAAATAAAACCATATAGTTTTTTAGTAATACACGCGGTTCTTTATATTGTTTCTAATGAACTTCTTCTTCTTCATGGAATTAAATAATTCTTCTATTGAAATCTTATGACTTCATGAAATAAATTAAAATATAATTGTACAGATCACTATTTTCTAAAAGAACACTATATTTCGCGATGCCCAACTCAAGGCCTGACTAAGGCAGGGGCATACGGGGCAGCTGCTCCGGGCCCCCACATAAGTGGAGGGCCCCTAAATCGAACATAAATTTTATTTTGTGTTTCTTTCTTTAATTTCTGAGTTATTTAATGAATACTCTTCATCACTAAAGTAGTGAATCAAAGGGGGCCCCCAAAGAAGTCTTTGCCCCGGGCCCCAACTATGCTAAGTCGGGCCCTGTCTGTACTTTCTTATACCTCATGCAGGCTTTGAAAATAAGAAGCATAATCTTTCTTCCTGAGTTATTAACAATTAAGGAAAAGCATGCAGCCAATTATTTCATGAAATATTAAAAATGATTTCAATTTCATTGCAACAATAAATTAGTTTTTCGTTATTGAAAAATAAGGAAAAAAATTTTGTAGAAAATCTAGAAATTTTGAAAATATTGTTCGGTAGTTGCTGTTGTATCCTTAAGAAGATGTTTTTTTTTTAAAAAAAATTAGGTAGCTTAAAAATTAGTTTTAAACATAAATATGTTGGGAAATCATCATGGAGAAACGTCGACATCTCGCTTTATTTTTAATTAATTAAAATTCTAGATAGATATTAATTGAAATTCTGGATAAGATATTAATTGAAATTCTGGATAAGATATTGATTAAAACTCTAGATAAGATATTGATTAAAATTTTAGAGAAGGTATTAATTAAAATTCTAGATAAGATAATTAAAATTTTAGATAAGATATCGATTAAAATTCTGGACAAGATATTGATTAAAATTCTAGATAAGATATTCATTAAAATTTTAGATAAGATATTAATTAAATTCTAAATAAGATATTGATTAAAATTCTAGATAAGATAATTAGAATTCTAGATAAGATATTAATTAAAATTCTAGATAAGATATTGATTAAAATTCTAGATAAGATATTAATTAAAATTCTGGATAATATATTGATTAAAATTCTAGATAAGATATTAATTAAAATTCTGGATGATATATTTAAAACACGCTTCAAGTTGCAAAGGTCAATTATTGAAAAGATTAGACTAGGTTTATGTTTGAAAGGCTAACTAAAAAACTAAGATTGTAAATTTTGGTTTGTAGAGTGTTAATAGACAGACAAAATAATTAAGCATATAAATCACACTATCAACAGTTAATTGCCAATTTAACTGTTGATAGTGTGATTTATATGCTTTTGAATTAAAATATTCTAAATAAATATATAAATATTCATGAAAAATTATAAATATAATCATTTGAGATTATTTAAAAACAAAAGCAGTTTCATGCAAACTAATGATAATTGAATTAACTCATAATTGTTTTCAACTGAAATAAAAAAAATATTTTAATTTTGATTATTTATTTGATTGCACGTTTGCGTATTTAACTAAAAAAATTCATTTGTGGCTTAGTACTTAAGGGATATAAATTTTCGAAATAATCATATTACTTAATAGTACTTACATATTTGAACGTCGATCTGTATCGCCAAATTTGAAGGTGTCGCTAATGAGTTGCTAAACCACCAATAATGGCAAAAAACCACCATTATTTAAAAATTGTTCAAACCTTAATTGTCGTCCGTCATTTTGTTGGTTTCGTTTGCGTTGATGGTTTATCGCCAAATTTGAATTCGTCGTCAATGAGGTACTAAACCTTTGGCGTCGACGGTCTAATACGTAAATACTATCCAAATTTGGATAGAAAATTTTCAATGGCATACTATTAAAAAATCTATTCTTAAAACAGCTTTATTACAATGATGATTTATATCATGAAAATTAATTTCTTTAATTACACTATATATTTTTATCTTACGTAGAATGCCGTGCATTTTGTTTTTTTAAATGATTTCGACTCGGAATTGAGGTATAAAATTGAAATATTTTCGCCAGTGGAAGTTAATTCTTGTATCAATTTACCACATTATATTCAAACTCGAAGTAACAATTAATTTTATGAACAAATTATTTTCACATACAAATAAAAAAAATTTGAGGATTTAAGGAAAAAAATTAAATTATCATATGGATTTTTATATTTCTTTTTTATTATTAAAAGAGACATAGTAAATAATCAAATGTATTAAAACTAATGAAAATACCATTTGAGTCCTTTTTTTATTGATTTCCTAAGAAGCAAAGGATATGAATTAAAATTATTACACATTATAAATTATTTCGTCTTTTTGATTAAACTTATTAAATATTATAAATTATTTCGTCTTTTCAATTAAACTTATTACATATTATAAATTATTTAGTCTTTTCAATTAAAATTATTACATAATTTGTAATGAGATGAAATCAGATACCTTACTATATTTTTCATTTTATCCATATTTAATACATTTGTGTATGAATTAGCTTACAGAAGACCTTCACTTTTGTGTCGGTGAAAAATTTCTGCCCCTAAAAAAGAATTGGATCAAAATTTAAAATGACAAGATTGTAATGCGCCTATGTTATTCCATCGGTTTATTAATGAAGTTTTGTAGGATAAGAACCAAACTGGCCCAAGCATTTTTTTAAATAAACAATTAAACTCTCTTATTAGAAGAGTCTAATTATTAGAAAAGAAATCAAAAAAAATTTTGATCTAGAAGTAAAGAAATAAGGCTAGAAACGGTATTAGATCACAGAAGAGAATATAATTTTTTCAGAACTTGGTTGATGAAATTAGATTTGCAAATAAAATAAGTAATGCATAAAAAAATTGTAGTTAATTTCTACTTAGGTCAACAAAGAATTTTTTTTATTTTAGTTACTTTTTATTAAATAATTACAATTTATATATGACAAAATCACAATATTAAGTGACAAATTAGAAAGCGAATTTCCTGGCAATTTTCCATTCTCCTGAGAAGTGACCAATATTTGATGACAAAGATTTGAAGGAGAGAAATTGGAATTAAACCTTAAGATTAAAATTTATCCATTTTTTAAAATTTTTTTTTGAAAAAAATACTTTATTTCAGCCCTTAAATCACCAATTCTAACTCCCTCTCGAATTTTTTTTTGGATAAAACGTATACTTAAAGCAAAATTTTATAGAATTTTGTTAGAATTGAACTCGCATTCTTCATCTTCTCGTTAAAAAAACTGAAAGCATTACATTTTAACGATTGAGCTACTGCCCGTTGATTTCAATTTCATTATAAACTGTTGAAATTCTCTTTAAAGTATGAAAAATTAATTAGATTATTTAATGAATTAATATTTGAAAAAAACTGTATTAACATCAAGTGTCATGCACTAAAAGTTTTAAAAAATGTATCTGAATTTGATTAGATGAATAAAAAGTATTTTATTAAAGACTGAAA